>CAJPIZ010003229.1:0-12117 GCA_905368565.1 Medioppia subpectinata
ATCAGCCATTTTTGCCCTTCTATATTAGATTTTGCTATCTTAGAATCCTTCTATCTTAGAGTCATTTCCCCGGTCCCGACCAGGTCTAAGATATGAGGGAATTTTACATTAGGCTTCTATGGAGTGAATCGGGACTTTGAGTTTGACTCTAAGATAGGCAAAAATCTAAGATCGAAGGATCTAAGTTACGAAGTTAACAGTATTGAGGTCTTCCAATACTTAGGTTTCCCACACATAACCAACGCCAAATTTCAATGAATAGTTAATTATGGATTTTAAAAAAGTAAGGGTTTTAAACTATGTTTATTCTATTATGAGTAAAGTTAATTCAAATAGAAATTTAATAATTTAGCACATTTATAATACTTACTACAATATAAATTAGGTAAGCCAAACCTCTATCAAATTACCGATTATGTAAACAGTATCCAACATATTAAAATATAAATAAATTTAATTAAATTTTCATTTAGTTATTTACTAACAGGGTGGATTAATAAAAATGATTATTATATTATTAATTAATTGTTTACGATTGTCAATTTGTAAACTTTCGACCCTATAATCGATATATAGAATACTGTTAAGATCCGAACGTTGCACTTTATTTATATTACACGTCACACAAACATTTTTAACCAAAATTCAGATTATGCTTAAAGAATCCCATAGATTAACGTTACACATAAGATCAGCATTGTTATAGACTTATTTTAATGTCAATTTTATATTTAAAAAAGTTACTTGACTTTGGGTCAGAAGTTCTCTCATACCCACCTTATACTATAGTTATTCCCAGGGATTCTCATGTTGAAATGTAATAGTAAATAGTTCGTACTGTATGAGTTATAAATATAGCAATTTATAGACAAATTCATATTTGATAGCATTAGTCATGCTATAACTAAAGTATAACCTCACTATACAAAAGTGGCCCTACAGTGGCCCCTGCGCGTTTTCATGGAATAACTTATTCAGGAATAACTTATTCCTTTACCAAACTACTGGGTAACTTATTCTTTGAACTCATGGCTTAGTAATAAAATTGCCAAACAAAATTAGTGGTTGAAATAGACATCACTACATTCGTTGCCTCACAGAACATCCATTTCTTATGGGAAATAAATAAAAATAGCTGCCGATAATTATGGCTATCACATAAGTTGAATTAATTGCTTGCTTTATAATAAAAAATAATTTTAAATTACTATATCTTTATATACTTTAGATAAAAGTGTTTGTACTGTTAGTACAAGTAATAAATCAGTTGGTAAGTTAATTACTATGTTTATTGTTTATGTATGTAACTCTCTCTCTCTTTCTCTCTCTCTCTCTCTCTCTAAATAATTATTTATAAAACAATTTTGTTAATAATTTACATTATGTTTACATTTGATATTTAATTATAGCTATCAGTAATTATATTATTGAATCTCGATGTTCTAGATTTAAACCATGCTGCCACGATGAAGTAGGCAAATTACTTTACAGTATTAATAAGTTATACGAAATTTATTAATTTAACTGTTTGTTAGACTCGAACAACAACTGTATATATACTGTAAAGATATCTATTATTGAAGTGTTGGTCGGAATCTGAAGCTCAGACAAGACTACAAAGTTTAATGCAAATATTGAATGAAATTTTATAAGTCGTTTCAAAAGGATTAATATTAAAACGCACACAATGCAAATGTTGGACCACTTTTCAGCGAGATTATCTAATATAACATAATTAAATAGTAGCATTACTTATAATAATTGAAATATAATGTATAACATTTTATCATAATTGATAATAAGTGTACAGTTTTAGGTAATTAAAAATACATGTAATATACAATGTAATAATGTATTAGCTTAATTGAATTGGCGGCAAACAGAGTGAGACTATCAAATATGCATTTGAACAAGGCAATAATGAGTATTAAAAATAATATATTATTAGTAATACATTATTAGTAATACTCATTATTGCCTTGTTCAAATGCATATCTGATAGTCTCAATCTGTTTGCCGCCAATTCAATTGTATTAAAGTGCATTCGGTATTTGTGAGTTATTGTTTATTATTTATGTTTTTATCAATATTGATATAATAAATACATAAATAATGGATATATTGTGTGAAATTAATTCAATTGATATTATTATAAATGCAACAAAACATCCGATGATTAACAGCGGGAATGCATTTCGAAATATATCATCGATTGTTATGTCATTATATGTGTTATCATTCGTTGAAACCATTTCACTGTCATTTCGTATATAATGTATAAATTCATATTTAATGATAAGCTTATAAATCATATCATGGTGATAATTTAATCCACATTCTAAGCCGCGTTTAAACCTATTAAAAATATAAGTAAATATCAGGCATTCAATAATTATGCAATGAAATAGCAGAAACATACTGTACAGATATATAAAAATAATTAAATTATTCAATATATTAATTTAAAATTGTTATTAATTTAATTTTAGAATAAATGTCAATTAAACCAGATTGGTATGTAAAAATTAAACATGTTAATTAAACATTCTGTTGTTATTTTATAAAATACAATGTTTTAATTTCCCGTTCGCCATTATAATTACTATGGATGTTTATTGCTGTGTAATTTTAATTTTTAAATTATTTACTAAATACGCTATTCAAACATTACTCATATAACTTTATAATGTATATTAATATAAGAAGTGAGGTTTAAACACATTTCAAAATGATTACTAACTTATAATAAACTTAAATTGAATAAAACAGGGCATAGAATGACGATAATTGTAACGACAAGTGCATTAATAGCTCAATATAGATAGCAGCCATGTGTTGTACATAAACTGATCAACTTATAAACAGCGTCAGCACAATCTTAATCTACAGTGTTGATCGGCACTCAAGTACCTTTTGGGAACTTGACGTAGTAAAGCCAATTGTCATAACATTACAATTATGTTTTAAAATCTAGCTAAACAAAACCGATAAGGTTTTGTTCTACACTGGTAATTTAATTAAAACATTAAGATAGATAAATAATTGTTTGAATTCATATACGGATATCCAGGGGGTGAGAGGGGTTGGAATATGACAAATTTGACAAAAACGTAACGTTATTTATGAAAAGTTCAATGCATTGAAATATTGGAAAAACCATACGATAGCTATCGTATGGTTTGACTGCATTTGTATTTAAGTTTGTTTTCAAACTAGTGATCAAATTATATGTATTTTTGTGGTATTTTTTAAATTAATTAATTGTTACCTACCTTTGCGCCACCTATTTATGGCATACCGTGAATTTGAATCTGGCTACTCTAAAAAAAGAGTGCCTATCAATAATCTACAGTATACTTACATTTGAAGTATTTGTGGAAAATAATGAATAACACGTTTTGCAATAAAATAACATGTCATGTGAGGAAAATATTTGTATTTACTAATCGAATACCGATTGCCATAAAATTGTTGTAACATAAGATTAAAAACATATAATCTCAAAGAGTGTTCTAATATAACAATATTCCCGGCAATCATTTTCTTTAAATAAGTATTAATATTATCGTATATATTTACGTTGGTTTTATTCATTATTCGTTCAAATCTATTATGTCTAGCAATGAGTGCATTCATTGTGTGATTAAATTGTGGTAATTCTTTAGCAATGGTATTAATGGGATTTTTATATAATAATACATTTATTTCGTTGTTGTTTAAAATATCTTCAATTGTGTTCACTATTGGCACAAATTTTACGCTAATATAAGTGTTCAATAAATCGTTGCAATAAAATATTGTTATTAATAGTGAACTTAAAATCCAGATATAAATCAATGCAATCATTGATATTCCAGTGGTTTTTAAATTTATTATTTTATTAAATAAATTATTTGATTGATTAATTTGTAGATTGAACATGTCCACTATTGCATGCTTCAAATTTGTGTGATCATGATATTTGAATTTTATTAATACAGTAATAATAAATGCAAAGAAAGCGATAATTATCCAAACCTAAATTTACGTAATATTGTAATTAACAAAGTTTTAAATATTATTAATAATGTTAAGCATAACATTGGAGTCTATTAAACTATAATAATAATTTTAAATAGCATTATCAAGTAACGTTTATAAAAAAATATCCGTATGTTCTATAACTTCTTGATTTATATCTTATTTATTATTTTCTAATTATTTAACATAAAAATATTTGATACCTTATAATGAAATATTTTCAATATACCAAATAATGATACATCACGATTTAATTGCAACCCGGAAACTATCTCGATCAAATACGTTTTGTCATTATAAATTAATACATAATTGTCAACTAATTCTTTTATATTTTGTATAATTGAATTGGGAACAAATGATACGTGATACTATTAATTATAATATTTGAAAAATAAATTATTTTTAAAATTATTTATGATTTACAAAGTTTTAATATGTTTGAAATTATACATTACCATATTATTATTGACAAATCGAATTGGTTGATTTAAAACACATGTAATATATTGTGCAAACGATAAAGACATGCCATATAAATTTTTCTGATAGATTTAAGAATTAATGTTATAAATCACTGAAATAAATATATAGTATTATCATAAAAAAATATTAAGATTCTTACATTATTGTGTATAACTAAAGGATATTTTGATGACATATTATTATTATTCATATAGATATCATTCTTATAGCAATGATATACTTTATTGAATTGTATTGTAGCAAACGGTATAACGAAATACATTATTATCTAATTGGTATACTTATACAACTATAAGATCATGAACAATTAAGCCTAATAAATAATACATAAACTGTTTATATTTTAAGTTAATTTTTTTTAAAAATGTTAAAATATAAAATGAATTTATTTATAAACTCATAAATGAATAATGTTTTTCCTTGTATATCATTTTGTGTTATTACATATATTATTAAAGTACTATTAGATCATGTGATAAAATACTGGCTTACTTTCTAGTGTAGAAAGAATTATACAATTGGTTCCATTATTTAAGTTAACATTCTTAGGCACCAGAAATTAAATTTCAAAAAGTTTTTAAATTATATGAATTATCTCTATTATATGAATTTTAAAAAGTATATTGGTCACAATTATTTTACAAATTTAAACCAAAATATATGGTTGAAATCGATAATATTTTTAAAGCGAAATTATAAAAGACAAGTTTAGAATTACCGTGTATAAATGTATTTAATTATAAGCGAATTTCACTAATTTGGCAAATTATGTTATTAGAAATACCGCAATTATTATACTAGGAATGTAAAATAAATTTTTAAAATTAAATTTATAATTCTATCTACATTAGAAATAAGGTAGGTCAAGACTTTATCAATTTATCTAATAAATAAACAGTCTCTCAAATATTAAAACACAAATACATTAAAGAGTATTACAAACGTTAAATGTCATGAATTAAAAACAAAATCAGGATGTTATTACAATAATCAATACATTATACAATAACAAATAATGTAGAAATTATTTATATAACTCAAAACATATTGTAGTTAATTTAAGTATTGTAATATTTAATATTCAATATTTAATCAAAAATATAATCAAAAAATATCAATTCATTAAATAAGCGGTTATACCAACTTTATTATAATATTTTATTTGGTAAATAATTTATATATACAGTATTTAATTTTATTTCAACATGTTGTATTTTTCAATATTGTGAAATAACAATGTGCCAATACCAAATGTATCATAATAATTTTGTTACAACAACCATATTGTATTAAACATTATTTTTGTTACTATTAGTGTGAAATTATTTTGCGCCAGAATTTAATAGCATTGTATTTATTGAAATGCGTTTCTACTGTAAATTGATTAAACATGCTGAATTACTATAAAATGTTATGAAGGTTAACTAAATTTTAAGTTTGTATCTCATTAAACATTGATCATTTTAAGTACACATAATAAACTAAATAATTTATTTTAAAAAGTTATACTTTTATTTATTGATTAACATAGCATTTAATTAGTTACCAACATGTATTTAATTATTTCTATGACATACAGAAATTGCAGAAAAATGTATAGAATGATGTCATAATTGATAACAAGTGTACATTTTTAAGTACACATGTCTAATGACGAAAATGTAACTTTAAGTAATAGATAAAACATGTGGCTCTAATTGTGTTACAGTGCATTCCGTACAGGATTGATATATACAGCTATAATTGTTATCATATTTTAAGTATTATTTTATCTATTTTATTATAACATATAGTATATGTCATATACTAATATTGTTCATTATTTTATTGGAATACAATGTTGAATTTTATTTATTAAAATAAATTATTAATATAAAAATTGTAGCATTACAATTTGTATTTAAAAAGTACTTTTGGAATATGCATTCAATTAATACAGTGCAAATAAATATTTAATTAATCAAGCATTAAAGTATTATAACCAAATTTTACATTGTATATAAAAAGTTGTGTTCATTTTATTAAATAAAAGTTTATCAGTCGAAAACACCAAGATAATGGTATGGTATAACATTTATCAGTTGTCATGACAACTAATTATCACAACTATTTATTCTAAACCATTTTTATAATAATGTACTTATTTTCATACATGACTACATTATATTTATTTTGTTTTAAATCATACTCTAAATGATTTACCATATATTTTCAACCTAGTTAAATAATTACCATAGTTATATAAACAATACAATGAGCCGTAATATTAAGAAATATGTGTGTTTCGTTTGCGGAGGAGAGAAATCAGTTGGTAATTAATTAATTTTAAATATAATTTTAATCATAAAATTGTTTAATTCAAATATATTTATTTAATATTTAGGCCGAAATTTCACAGCAATTACTTGTGATTCGTGTAAATCATTCTTTAGGAGAACTGCCCTTAAAAATAAGGTAAAATATAAATAAAATATAAGTTAAAAATTAATTTCTATTGTATTTAAATAGCAGTTTAAATGCCGTTTTGAGGGCACATGTAATATAACTCTCGTCTCAAGAAAATCGTGCAAAAAGTGTAGATTTGATAAATGCATTGCCGTTGGGATGAAAAAAGTATTTGACATTTATTTTAACACAAAATCTAAACAATATTTACAAACAAAATGTTTAAAACAATTGATAGGAATGTTTGAGAGATGAGGAGGAAAATCAATGGCGAAGACAATCGGCTAATGAAAAGAAACTAAGACAACAAATACAAGAAGAGATGATTGTCTCAACAACTAGTTTACCACATGTTAATCAAAATTTTGATCATGATCATTACATAAAGACCTGGGACCAAATTATAGACAACAATTCAATGTTATATCCTATGGTATCCATGTTTAATGAGGATTGCAATGAAACTGATGTTACAGACAATTCAATCACTGATAATACGGTTGCCATCAATAGTGTATCAGAAATACAATCCTCGTTCCCATTGATTCCCATATTTAAATCGCTAACAGATTATAACGGATTAAATCAATTGGAGTCAAACCGTATATTAGAGCTGTTCAACGCGTCCCGTGTTATAGACGCAAATTTTCCGACGCCTAAAAATGTGGTCAATATAACCGATAGTAAAGTTTTGCTCCGTTTTTCGGGATCCATAGCTGAAGAGCACATCAAAAATATTGTCACTTTTCTTAAAGGCATAAATGGTTTTAAGGAAATGTGCAAACATGATCAATTTGCAATCACCAAATCCGTTAGTTTTAATTTGATGTTGGCCAGATTCTGGTCCCAGTTTGATAGTCTATCAAATAGCTATATCATGCCTTTGGTAATGCTCTCTCTCTCTCTCTCTCTCTCTCTCTCCTCCGCAAACGAAACACACATATTTCTTAATATTACGGCTCATTGTATTGTTTATATAACTATGGTAATTATTTAACTAGGTTGAAAATATATGGTAGATTTACACGAATCACAAGTAATTGCTGTGAAATTTCGGCCTAAATATTAAATAAATATATTTGAATTAAACAATTTTATGATTAAAATTATATTTAAAATTAATTAATTACCAACTGATTTCTCTCTCTCTCTCGCTCTCTCTAATTTAATTTTACTAAATTAATAATAATTTAAATCTTAATAGGATTTACAAAATGCAATTTGCATTCAATTAGGGCTATGGTCTCAGGGAACCGATAACAACGTTATGGAAACTAACTTAAAGCAATTTCTCGCCAGATTTGTATCCCTGGTACAAAAGGACGTGGTCATTATTGAATTGGTATAATAATTAAACAACATATATTTTAAAGTTATTTATTGTTCATCATTAAATAAATGTATTGATTTATAATTTAATATTTAGTTATCAGTGATTATGCTTTTTGATCCACATGTTTTAAATTTAAACCATGGAAACACAATAAAGTACTGTAATTATATTGATATTGTATACATGTTAAGAAAATGTTATTAATTTTTATTTAATTGTTTATTAGACTCGAACAACAACTGTATATATATTTACTGCAAAGATATCTACTATTAAAGTGTTGGTCGGAATCTGAAGCCCAGACAAGACTACAGAATCTGATGTTATTATTGAGTGAATTTAAAATATTTAGTCAATGTGTGAGAAATAATGTCAAAACCCAATCAATACAATACTTTGGACCACTTTTCAAAGAAATTGTATAAGTTGTATAAATTGTAATATGAATTGAATGATTTATTACAATTTAATAAATAATCACAAATTAGTATTTATTTAATATTTAACTAGTATGTACTATTTGCCATCTAGAGTATAAACATGTAGCACATTTAATTTTTATTTTATATTTAAATTTTATAAGCAATTTATATTGGTAGAACTGAAATATATCTAGCCTAATTATTATAACTAGCTAAAAATTATAATTTAATAAATAATTATAAATTAGTATTTACTAAGTTAGTAAATTAACCAGTATATTTATTATATTCAAACATACATTTATAGTGTTTTAAGTCTTAAATAAAACAATCACTATTTCAAACTCACACAAAACTAGAATTTTTTACAATTATTTCTAATCAAATATTTGTAAAACAATAAAAAAACATATCAAATAAATGCTATTAAATAAGGTTTATATGATTGACACGATGGGCACTGATTGAACTTAAAAAGTACTTGTAATTCAAGTAAAAACACTTATAAAAGTTATAAAAATTATTTCATGAGAGAAAACTTCAAGGTTTTTGCTAAAAGAGATTATTTAGTGAATATTTTTTCACAAACCCTATTTTTAAATGATAACCACACATGCAATCTATGTTGAAATTTGTGCAAACTATGTACGTATTTAAAAATTGTAAATTTATTTATAAAATTGCAATTAAATTATTTATAAATAGTTAATAAATATTACACATGTACAACTAATACCACCGAGATTAATTATACAATTACTGTACTGAAACAGTTATCAGGAGCATAAAAAGGTGTGAATATAGCTTATCGTGTAATTTTTATTATGTTTAAATATAAAATGAATCTAAACGTGTAATATTGTATAAACTAAAACTATTAAATAATTTAAATCAACAATTAACTTGAACCTAGCCAATTTATTAGACACAATGAATGCCAAGCGTATTTGCCAGGTATGCGGGGATACTAAATCAGTTGGTATGTAATTTACATTTATAATAATATTAATTTAATTATTAATAACATTTCATTATGGTGTAAACTATAATTTATAAACTAGGTAGAAATTACGGCTCAATCACATGTAAATCATGTCGAGTGTTCTTCTGGCGCGCCATCACAAACAATAAGGTAAATATTGAAATTAAATATACATTTAATAACACAATAATTATTAACTAACATATAATGTGATTAACAGGTATTAAAGTGTCCGTCAAAAGGCATGTGTAGTATAGATAAGGCGTTTCGTAGCATTTGTCCCAATTGTCGGCTAAACAAATGTTTTACAGTCGGAATGAAAAAGGTATTAAACTATTAATTTTACACATAATTTACTTACAATTTAAACTAATAATTACAGGAGTTTATCAAAAGTGAAGAGCAAAATGAGACCAATTGTCAATTGAATGCCACTATCAATAGGAAAGGTGTCGATTGCACTGATATTATAGAGTTTAAAAACAATGATAACAACAATAATTTTGATGAAATTGAGGACTTAATTACCGAAACACTGAATATTAGTACCGATGGACTCGAGGAGCAAATGAATGAAATTGAAAACTGTTTACAAACAAATTGTATGGACACTAATAATAAACTAATATCACTAAAACATGGTAAAAACAAGTGCCAGGACTCGGCCCTAATGCCCATAATCCCTGTCCTAACCGATCACAAGGGCTGGAATCAAATGGAGACCATAAAGTTGTCGGAACTGTTAACTTCGTCCCATGTGTTCAGTTACCCGATGGCCGACACCCGACATATCATTAGAGATAAGATTGAGTTTTTCCGTGTATTGTCTCAATACACGGAAAATAGTATATCGGATGTGGTCAAATTCACCAAGGGCCTTAATGGCTTTACAAACATCTCGGCCGCCGATCAATACATCTTGATTAAGCATGGTTGTTTTGAGCTGTTGGCCCTGCGCTATCTGGTCTATTACGATCACCGTAATGATTGTTTTAACTTTCCATATGTAAGCGTGTGTTTAATTGTTATCATGTTTAAAATCTATGTATATTTTATTGAACTAGATTAATTTTTGTGTTTAACTAGAAAAACCAAACGGCAATTAGTGTCGGCTCTACTGTGGATACAATTAGCGAAAAGCGTGTCTTTCGCTGTATTTTAAGAGATTTTATAATTAATATAATGAAAGAGTGGGATAGAGATCCGATCATCATGGATTTGGTATTTATTTAAACATTATATTTAATTTGTTATCCACTACTTATATTAATAATCTACAAAATTTTTATAGTTAACAGCAATTATATTGTTTAATCCGAGCCGTCCAATGCTAATACACAATCACTATGTTAAGTAAGTTACAGAATAAAGTAGTTAATTAAAGTAAAATTTTAATTTTGTAATTAATTAATTAATTAAATTGTTTGTTAGACTCGAACAACAACTGTATATATATTTACTGCAAAGATATCTACTATTGAAATATCGCTCGGAATCTGAATCCCAAAGAAAAGTACAACATTTAATGCAATCGTTAACTCATTTGAAACGTATTGCAAAATCAAAAGTACCGTTTGAATTGAACGCATCTAGTGAGTTTATGAAATACCATGGTCCGCTTGTTCAAGAGATATTTGATCTTAGAAAATAATATTTTAGATTATTATTATGTAAATTGTTAATATAATTGTTTTGTAATGCAAATTAAAAATAAATCTATAATATTTTAATATACTGTAAATATTATTACATATTAGTTTGTGAAACCTTAAAATAAAGCACATAGGGTAATGAATAACTTAAAAACTTAAATGTAAATATATAGTTGAATAAAGTGTAATAAAATGTTACTATGTGAAGCTTATAATTATGCAAGACTTGTATTTATCTAGATGTCGACTCTAACATTAATACAAGTTTTATTTTAAATCTTACATTTATTGTATATTCAATTATTATCAATTGTTTGTATGTTTTACAGATAAAGTATTCATTTAATATCAAGAGATTAATTAATTACTTTGTAATCTCAATGTCGGCTATTTATTGCTGTAATATTATTAACAATAAATAATAAATAAAATTTAAAGTCATTTAATAAATGTTCATAAAATGGACAAAATTTGTGGTATTTGTGGCGATACTAAAGGAATTGGTATAAAATGTTTGCTTAATATAAATTATTTTTATTTATTTTAATTTAGGCCAAAATTATGGTCAATTGACGTGTGAATCGTGTAAAATGTTTTTCAGGCGAATATGCTTTAAAGCTAAGGTAAGCCTTACAGAGATATACCATTAAGTTTTAAATCCCTAAGCTGTGGTTCAGTCACACAAAAATAGAAATTCAGAGTCTGATTAATTTAACTATGACTGGATAGGTAAGATGAGCAAGGTGTCTATGTTAGTAGCAAATTATTGCTCATAAT
>CAJPIZ010003230.1:0-12115 GCA_905368565.1 Medioppia subpectinata
TGTGGACATTTGCGGAACAGTTGGTTACTGTATGTCCAAGAATTATGACTATTGTTTTGGGGAATAACTTATATAATTATGATAAAAAGAAACGAATTGACCCTCCAAAAGCCATTTACCTTGATGGCCATATATTTAGAGAAGAGTTGGATTCAAAACTGACTTTTGTTGCTAAAATGCCACTCATAAAGAATTCATGTGATGACTGTTATTCTGTTACTGTTAAATAATTAAATTGGTCATGTTATTTTTCCGATAATTAATATGTAAATTAAATAAAAATCAAATGATTTATATTTCAATTTTGAATGTAATCTACCGGATGAATTCTTAAAATTAAATTTGATAATTCTCGTATTTGTGCCACATTTTGTTAAAATATAATTTAAATTGATTAATTAATTAATAAACTTGTATATAATTTGTTATAATAATAATATTTTACTTAAATATTTTCAATTGAAACATTGAGTTAACGATAGACAACATTATCAAAATATTATTGTCAAAGAGAAGTGAATTTAGTTAAAACTAATTACTGCTGTTATAGGGTGACCAGATGTCGAGGAAAGGAAAGTGTGATACCTAACGTTGACACTATCCGGTGACCATCAATTAGGTTTAGGGCGTATCGTTTATTTATTACAAAATATCGTATTTATATCGTATTTTGTAATAAATATTTTGTTTCCAATAGTTTTCATTGATTATATCAATTCTTATCAAAAGGTTGTATTGAAATGCTGTTATGTATGACTTATAATAATATAATTAAACTAAAATAATAGAAAAATAATTAACAGAATAAAGTCGTCTTATTTAATATATTTTAATACTCTTTTCATTTGTTTTATAATATTTATGTTTTATAATATAATCACGTATTATTATTATATTTTGTGTAATAAATGTTATAATTATATTTTTGATTAATATTTTTGAATTTCGTAAAAATGTTTGAATTATTAAATAAGTTTACAATTCCAACATATATTAGTGATAATATTACAAGATTACATGTTTTTAAAGATTTTGAAAATAAATATAATGTATTATTTGTGACAATTGATGATATGGTCTATGGTTTGGGCAAAAATAGTTTTGGATGTTTGGGTTTTGGACACAACAGTCCTATACCATCACCACTAATAATACCACAATTATGTCATCAAAACATACAATACTTTGTTAATGGATGTGATTTTGTGTTAGCAGTAAATGATATGAATACAATATATGCATTTGGGAGTAATGAGCATGGACAATTGGCACGTAATATAAAATCAAATAATGCAATAAAAGCGGTTTATCATAAACCAGAGATTATATCATATTTTGTTGATAAAAATATAACACAAATCAGTTGTGGTAAATGGCATACATTGGCCCTTACAAGTGATGGCCGGGTCTACGCCTGGGGTTTGAATAGTTGGGGACAAATAGGTTGCGGACATTGTAGAGATATGTATACACCCATTCAGATACAGTTCAATTGGTGGAATAAATATAAAATACAATCCATTTATTGTTGCGATTGGTCATCATTTGCCATCACATCGGATGGACAAGTATACAGTTGGGGTTATAACAAGGACTTTAGATTGGGTTCACATTATCAGTGGTACTCCAGGTTTCTCATTATAAGTGTACAAACCGATGATAAAGTATTGAAACCCCGATTGATTTCAAATATAACTAATGTGAAAGCAATGAGTTGTAGTGAAATTGGCACATATTTTCTGACAACAAATGGTTTATATTTTTGTGGCAAATATTATAAAAATAGTAAACAAATGATTGAAAAAACTCCAAAACAAATACTACCTGAATATCAATTTCAAAATATACAACAAATTAATTCATGGATTCACTGGAATTATAATAATTTCATTTGTGTTTTAATAAACCATAAAATATATAAAATATCAAAAGAACACAAAATAATTGAAACAAATTATAATAAGTTTATTAAGTTTTATGCGAATGAATACCAAACAACTTTTAATACAATAAATCCTAAAGAAAATCCTAATGAAGAAATTGTATTAATCACATATAATAGTAAAGGTAAAATTCCTGTTGAGTTAAGTGATGGTAATTATAGTCAAAATTTTGAGGAATCATTTCAACCAATGGTCAGTCATAGCAAAAGTAGTATAACAGCGCAAAAATGTGGTAAATATAGCGCACTTTTAAAATGATAATTATTAATTTATAAATTTCACAGATAATAATTTAACTACAAATATTGTGGTTAACCACAATGGGGAACAAGAGTTGGAATTAGTAGATAATGTAATAACAAACAAAAATGTTGTGTCAAGTGATGGTAAGAATTAAAATTATAACATTTATAAACTAAAAATCAAATAAATTATTAATCAGTTGTAGATATAAAACAGACATTTAATACAAACACTGAAAGTATTCCTTCACCACTATTACAACCCAATCCATTATTAACTGATGACACCAATAACTCATTTGCCGGTATTTTATATTAAAGTAATGTACTTATTAAATTTTATACTTTTATAAAATTAATTTACAGATTACAATAATGAATTAAATAAAAACTATTACCATGAGCAGTTTGAGGAATTAGAAAAAATAGGTAGAGGCGGTTTCGGGACAGTGTATAAAGTTATGCATAAATTGGACGGTAACGTGTACGCCATAAAAGTGATCAGCCTTATTAGTAATATTTCTTAGATAATTATTTTTATTCGTAATTTAATTACATTGTTATTTGTAAAAACACAAAATTGCAGAAACTAGTGATGAGCACAAATACCGAGTTCTAAATGAGGTAAAAAGTTTGGCAACAGTGCGCTCACAATATGTGGTACAGTATTACAACTCATGGCTCGACGACTATAGCAATCAACTGTACATTCAAATGGAGTTTTGTCCGCAAAGTCTGCGGTCACTGCTTAAGGATAAAGGGCTGGCATTTGGCAGACAATCGGCGGAACCGATGAATGTTTACGAGTATTACATTTCATGCGAAATATTTAAAGAGCTCTTACAGTGTGTCCAGTATTTACATGAGTTGAGCCCTCAGATAATACATCGGGATTTGAATCCCGATAACGTATTAATCGTATATAATACTAATGCTGAAAATAATTGTTTTATTAAACTGTGTGATTTTGGCCTTGCTACTTTACACAATCCGGACAAACATTATAGGACAAAGTATAAGCATACTTGTGATGTCGGCACATTAAGGTATGAGGCTCCAGAAGTGGCCAATAAAAAGTATGGCCACAAATCTGATGTCTATAGTCTGGCTCTAATTGGGGGCGAGATATTTGACCTCGAGTTATATGAAAGGTATTATTGTATAAGCAATAACTTTAGTATATTGTTTGTTACAATTTAATGTTCTTGTCTTATCAGGACATTAAATACCTACCCGAGTGACCATATGCTAAAAGCATGGGTTGTGTGTTTGCACCGTATGTTGCAGTCAATGATGTCGTTTCCTATATGGGATGACAGGCCTGAGTGTCGGCAAGTGTTGGCCAAATATAACGAGTGGTCGATTGAAAAGACTTATGTCGTTGAAAATAAGGATTTTAATAAAGTTTTACATAAACTTAAAAATTATAATGATTCAAATTTTTATGAAATTTTGTTTCGCAAAACACAATAATAATATGTGATTTGTTATAACTGGGTTTAAAGTATAATTTGTAAATATAAATATGATTATAATTATTGATTAATTACAATTACAGTATTCCTTTTATTATCTAGATAATAATGACTTATAAAAATATTTTTGTATAATACGTGGTCGTAAAAATCACTTTCATTTTTCTTTGCAATCTATTTCATTATAATTTTATTCGTAAATTCATTGATTTTAACCCAATTTATCTTTAAATGCAAACATAAATTCTATATTATGCTAAATATAAGCAAATATTTCATACCAAACACAGCTATAAATTAATAAAACTTATGTATTATTTGATATTGATACTAATGATATTATATTTAATTATTTCAATTGAAACATTGACAACATTATTAAAATATTATTGTCAAATAGAAGTGCATTTAGTCAAAACTAATTACCACTGTTAAGTGAAAATGTTTACTTAAATTTAATTTTAATGCATGGTCATTTATTATGCAAACATTTAATGTAAAGTACAGTACCATTATTGAATTTGAGCTTGCAGTTAGACCTGCCAGTCATTAACTAACCATACTAACTACATTAAATGTAAATTTTAGTAAATTTTACTTAACATACTGTAAGGGTTTTGCTATTAATTTTATCATAAAATTCCTATTTGTTGAATAATTACTAATGTTATTAAGAAATAATTTTACTAAAAACCTTATGTCTAAACCCAAGTGTGAACTGAAGGACTCATTCGCCAGATTTGGTGACGATTTGTGCGAATTATTATTGAGTTATTTGACTGCGAGTGAAAAGTTTAGCTGCGAATGTGTTTGCAAACAATGGCAACGATTGGTATTCAATAGCATCACAAAACTGGTGGTCGGAGTGACCGGAAGTTGGGTCTCACAGGAGACGAGACCCGTGAATATGACGGCTCTGGAGGTGGCGCTCAGAAAATGTGTTTTTATCTCTACTATTGAAGTAAATCACATCTCGAATACTGATCGCGAAGTCGTGTTTCAACTGATTGTCAAGTATTGGCATAATTTGAGTGCATTTAAAGCCAGTTTTGATGATCTCTCGGAACAGACTTTTACCGACTTTTGCCATAGATTTGAACCCAATTTACAAAAACTAGGGTTTAATTCGGACCACATTTACAATAATATTTTATTAAAAAGTTGTCCAAAACTAGACTTTTTAGACATGAATCGATTGAGACAAACGACAAACACTTTTGAAGGTTTGAGTGAAAATCAAATCAAACACTTGTCTATTGATTATACAATTCTTCGGCAGAAGTCTTACGTCAAAGAATTGGCGAAAATAATTAACAAATATATGAATTGTTTGCAATCGCTTAAAGTGACCGCTTTTGGTGGGAAACAGATGGTGACTCCCGATACCATCGAATCCTTCGACGATTCAATTGTGACCACATTTTCCCGATATATCCATTGCTTAATAAATCTCAAGCAATTGGTGATCAACTCCACGATAACTCTTGAAGATAATGTCACAAATCCGTTGCGAGAGATGTGCGAGAAGTGTTCAAACATTGAGATACTGGTGCTTAACATACGGTGCAAAAACACGGGATCCGTTGACCAGTTATTTCTGGCCATCAATAGTCTTAAGAAATTAAAGGGTCTGACGATCAGTATATACGGCCGTCATTTGGACAACAATGAGCTGATGATTAGGTCCCAGCAATTGGCCGATTGTCGGCAATTAAGGCGTTTGACAATGCGTTTTGTGTCACTAAATCGCGAGTTTAGCGGCCAGTTCTTCGTGGATATCGGCCAACACTTACCCCGATTGCAACACTTGAATATCAACGATATTGATCTCCGCGACAGCCATACAGTGCCCGCATTGAGCCAACTCTCGCACTTGCGGTCAATTAACATGAATTCAATGATAAGATTTACGGACCAAGAAATGTGGACATTTGTGCGACAGATGGTCAGTCACTGTCCAAGAATTACCGGTATTATATATGGAAAGCGCTTCGTATTTGATCATGATGAAATAAGACAAATACGTAATGAACATGATAATGCTCAAACTTGTTCATTTAAAGTAATACCTAATCTTGTGTGTTGTTATAAAAATATGACATTAGATGACAATCATCTAAGAGTTATAAAACATA
Source organism: Medioppia subpectinata (assembly GCA_905368565.1). Taxonomy (NCBI): domain Eukaryota; kingdom Metazoa; phylum Arthropoda; class Arachnida; order Sarcoptiformes; family Oppiidae; genus Medioppia; species Medioppia subpectinata. Next base: position 5,796 of record CAJPIZ010003230.1, read on the forward strand.
CATATTTTGGCTGTGATTTTGTTCACGTTTACTAAATCAGGTTATTTTAAAAAAATTATGACCATGTTGTATTTTAATAAACTTATTAATAAAGCTTTGCTTAGATTTGTTTTATTATTTTATTTATTATCTAAATCTATTACATTTCAATGTAAATCATACAATGTTTAAATATTCTATGTATTATTGGTATTATTTAATTTTATTAAATTAATTTAAATCAATATTTCACGCATAAAACTAATTTGTTAGAAATAAATTTAAAAATTGACCATTTGTTTATTACATTTGTTTTTATAACGACTTTAATTGAAATCATTTTGTGTAAACTCGTTAAGAGATTTATTAAGTTATAAACATTTTCTAAAACTAATTCAGTGTTTAGGCATTTAATTGAAAATTAATAACTTTATTATTGGATCCAATGGTTTGCATACAATTGATAATCGCATTCATTATAATAGTGTTGTGTGACTACTGTTTGTCACAATCAGATCCGACACCGACTCCGGAAGAATGTAAAAAGGGTTTAATGAAAATATTGTATTTAGTGTTGTCTGTTGTCTACGGACTTATGCTCATAACTCTCATCTCATTGTACTATTGGTTTTGTAAGTATTCATTGATTTACAAATACATTGTTTCAATTAAATTAATTAATTTTATATTTGATTTATTTAGTCAAACGGCGATCGCGGAAATCCATACGAAGTGAATCACAATCACAACGATTTTGATTATTTGAATGCAATGTTTATGCAAATTATTTATGCATTTATTTATTTTATGGCAAAACATTTATAGTTTAATAAATATATTGAATTAAAGGCTTTAATATTTATATATTTTTTATTTTATCAATTACATGTATTGAACAATATATTGATTAACTATTTTTCTAATTTAATTCATTTATTATAAACTATAAAATTATTATTTCCAATAAAACGTTTCAATAATAGTAATAATAATAATAAATGTTTGAATTTATTTACATTTTACATCAAATAGCAGTTATATAACAGAAAAATTCAAATTAAGTTATTTTAAACTCAATCATGAAATCAAATTCAACCAAAAAGAGCAGAAAGAAGATCAAAACAGATCAAAGAGCTGAGCCATTGATATCGACATCGGGTCCGTCCGGTGCTTCAGATGACATACCGGTGCAGACCATAGGAGTGCAGCCAAACATCAATGATATGCTGTGTAATGAACTTCTGGACCAAATGCTCTCCAAATTGGACCTCAAATCGCGATTAATGGCCGAAAGAGTGTGCACTCAATGGCGAGCACTCGTGACCGCAATATTCGCCACAAAGAAAACGGTTATAATTGAAGAGAGTATGGCTTTAGGGAACGGTATTGTCGTGAATGTGGGAGAAATAGCGATTCAAAACCCGCATTCAATCTCTTGGTATAAATGTGTGGCAAAAATACCTATGCGTCGGGCGATCGGACAGATTGTGGCCAAATATGCACGCGTTGTGTCTCTAAACGCTGTCATCCGCAGTGTTCACACCGATTGCATCAAAATGTTGTGCCAGAAGTGTGGACCCGATTGCCAGTTCCTAACCATCCATAGCCTCAATAAGCTTCAGATCACACGCTCGGAGGCGCGACTCGTGGCCAAGAAATGTCCCGAACTGAGAGAATTACACGTCACGGCACACGGCATGATAACGATCGACGAGTTGGACATTGAGTTACTGTTGAGACGGTTGCCGAGTATCGTGTCCTTCAAACTGAACGCTCCGATCGCCGGCCAATATTGCGGCGATGTTTTTGTACGCATGAATACCGGCGTCAAAGCCATCGAAACGTCGGGCGATTTGTTTAACGCGAGAGCTATTTGTCAGTTAGGTTTGAAAGGAGCGAATAAGTTGCGCGAACTGGCCATCAGTCGCTTCGACCCGAACTGTATGGATAAGATTGTCGTTTGTTTCAAACAAATAAGAGTATTGACAATAGATGTGCGGTCAGGAGTGGTCGACCGCCACCAGGAGTTTGATTTGCAACCACTTTTTGAGTCGATCTCACGTCTGGCAGACTTGAAAGAGCTGTCACTAACGCTGTCCGACAATTGTTCAGACATTGATTACCTGACCGTCGAAGGGCTCAGAGAGTGTCGTAAACTGAAAGCACTGAACATTACTAATGGAGATCTCGAAGAAGACTGTGTGTATTCAATCGCAAAGAATATCCCGAAACTCCGCAAACTGTCTCTCAATTGGTGTGAATTTCTTGTTGAAGAATCCGATACTCTAATGGCGTGTTTGGTATGGATTAAAGACATGAGACGATTGTCTGAGTTGTCGCTGAAAGGCAACGAAGAAGTGACAGACAGTGAGTTCGAGTGGTTGATCACAAACTGTCGGAAAATCAATCGCATCGATGTCTCGGACACGGATCAGATCACCGCCGATGCCATCTGTCAGTGCATAGATGTTTGTAGACAACAGCCCAACAGATCCATTGAAGCTGTGTTTAGCCACAACCTGAAGACATCTGTGGATGAACTCAATCTAAGTTTGCCAAACAATTTGAATGTCATTTATATAGAAAAAGATTCAGTTGTTGTAAATTATTTACTCAAGTATTGTAATGAATAAAGTTGTTTTAAAAATGTAAATTAAATGTAAATTAATTAGATGTAAAATTTGATAGAAATATTTTTGAAATTCATTTAATTTAGTTCGTGTAATATTTAGTAAAATATTTATTTCTTTAAATTATTTAATAGATGTAATGTTTTGCACACAATTGATAATCGCATTCATTATAATACTGTTGTGTGACTACTGTTTGTAGTAGTGTTTGACTTAATTGTGTTTTGTATTAATTTATAGCAATTTTTTAATTCATTGTAAAATTATTACCGAGAGTTTACCGCTGTTTTCACCTCTCATTTCAAAACACCCTTCAATGGACTCAATCAACAAATGCAACAACATTTGTGCTATAATTTCAAATGATTTTAAAACAAAAGTAAAATTTTTACAACTGTCATATGAATTGTATATTTACTAGATTTTTACCTTGGTAATTATAGTAAACAAAACTTATAGTTTATTATAACAATTTCACTTAATATGAGAAATATTGAAATAATTGAATAAATAAATAATTATAAAACAAAATAATCACATGAAATAAAAATTATAAATCGGTTCTCGTTTTACATTCATTTCAAATGCATTGCAATTTTGGACAACAGTTGCCGTCATTTCATCCTTTCCTCGGATAATGTCCTCAAAATCGGCGAAAAATTTCAATTCTTTGCTATCGATTTGAATAATCAAATCTCCTTCGCATAGATGTGTGGCATAAAAGTCACTAATAAATCAATATTCAATCAAACAATTAACTGATAAACCAATAAATAAATGTAAATTACGTGAATGTTTGGGACAAATCGCTATTCAACGTCTGGCGGACATAAATACCCGGATGATTGACGTACTGTCCGTACAAAAACTTAATAATGCCCGGATCCAAGTGTTGTTTCACGTGTTGGTCAAATGGTGAATGTTTCAATATTCAATTGTATTATTTAATTTTATTAAATTAATTTAAATCAATATTTCACGCATAAAATTAATTTGTTAAAAATAAATTAAAAAATTAACCAATTGTTTTATTTACATTTGTTTTTATAACGACTTTAATTACAATCATTTTGTGTAAACTCGTTAAGAGATTTATTAAGTTATAAACATTTTGAAAACCAATTCAGTGTTTAGGCATTTAATTGAAAATTAATAACTTTATTATTTGATCCAATGTTTTGCATACAATTGATAATCGCATTCATTATAATAGTGTTGTGTGACTACTGTTTGTCACAATCAGATCCGACACCGACTCCGGAAGAATGTAAAAAGGGTTTAATGAAAATATTGTATTTAGTATTGGCTGTTGTCTACGGACTTATGCTTATAACTCTTGGTTTTGCGTACTATTGGTTTTGTAAGTATTCATTGATTCACAAATACATTATGTTTTAATTAAATTAATTAATATTTAAATTGATTTATTCAGTCAAACGGCAATCGCGGAAATCCATACGAAGTGAATCAGTATCACAAAAAATGTGATTATTTAAATGCAATGTTTATGCAAATTATTTATGCATTTATTTATTTTTATGGCAAAACTTTTGTAATCCAATAAATACTGTATATTGTATTAAAATCTTTAATTGTTTTCATTGCGTACAACTCAAGAGTAAAATAAATTTTATAATTAATATAATATAATACATTTACAATAAAGTGATAAATATTATGTAAATTTAAAATGCAGAAAATTATAGTTAAAACTAATTAAGACTAAAAATCATGTTTGAAAACAATGAATAAATGAAAATAATAATAATAATTAAAGCAATAGTTCCGCACAATTGAGGATAAAGTGATGGCTTTGAGGGATCAAGTCTTGTGGCTAAACAATCAATACATTAAATAAATAGCGATTTACTTTGAGCCTGGATGTAATCACCTTAATCATGGGTTATTGACCATTAAAGCTTAAAAATCTAGGATAATTGTTGGGCTCTATGTTTATAATCTTATGCTTTCATTTGTTTGCATTTCACTTGCATTTAAAGAAATAGCAATAAATGCTACAAACATTTAGTATGAATAGTTTATCTATACTATACTAATTGTACAGTACTTTAGATGTTGTTATTTACTGATCACAACAATAATTATTATTATTAAAAGTTTCAATTAAAACTTTTGTTATTATTTTGCGTTCAATTAGTTTGAATGCAAATAAATACTCGAAGACTAAATCGATGTGTGAAATGAGGGACTCATTCACCAGATTTGGTGACGATTTGTGCGAAGTATTATTGAGTTATTTAAAAGTTAGTGAAAAGTTTGGCTACGAATGTGTTAGCAAACAATGGCAACGATTGGTATTCAATAAAATCACAAAACTAGTGGTCGGAGTGACCAGAGGTTGGGTTTCACAAGAGACGAGACCAGTGAATGTCGAGGCACTAGAAGTTGTGCTCAGAAAATGTGTTTTTATCGCCGATATTGAAGTGAAAGACATCCCGAAGACTGACAGCGATGTCGTGTTTCAGCTAATTATTAAGTATTGCAATAATTTGAGTGCATTTAAGGCCAGTTTTGATGATCTCTCGGAAGAGATTTTCAGCGACTTTTGCCACAGATTTGGACCCAATTTACGCAAAATAGCATTCAATTCGGACCACATTTACAATAGTATTGTATTGAAAAGCTGTCCGAAAGTAAACTTCTTGGATATGAATGACATGAGAGACGCGACTAAAACTTTGGACGATTTGAGACCGATTTGTGTCAATCAAATCAAACACATGGCCTTTAAAACTACACTTCTATTACGCGAGACTTGTATTGAGAAATTGTGGCAAATATGTTATAAAAATAGCAATAGTTTGCAATCACTTGAAGTGACGGATGTATGGCGTGGGCAACACTTTCCTCATTCATCCCATATTCTAAACTTCATCGACAATCCAATTGTGTCCGCATTTTTCCGATCCGTCGGTCGCTTAAGACATCTCAAGAAATTGTTTCTCAATTGGACGCTAGTTATCAACAGTAATGTCACGAATCCATTGCGAGAGTTGTTCGAGAAGTGTCCAGACATTGAACTACTGGAGCTTTGCATACGCTTTACGGGCTCTCAATCCGTTGACAGTGTGTTTCGGGCCATCAATTGTCTCAAACGTCTGAAGGGATTGACACTCAATATATACGGCAACAGATGGGGTGATAACTCACCGGTGCCTACATTAATGATTAGGTCCCAGCAATTGGCTAATTGTCGGCGTTTAAGGCTATTGACAATGCGTTTGAGTCCACGAAACGGAATGATTAGCAATGAGTTCTTCGTGGATATGGACAAACACTTACCCCGATTACAGCACTTGAACATCACATACAGAGGTGGCCATACGTGGCCGCATACTGTGCCCAAATTGGGCCAATTCAAGCACTTGCGGTCATTTGCCATCAGGTCGTCATCGCTATATGAGGGCGTATGCATGAGATATTCAATGGCTTTGTATGTACTCGATATGGTTCGCCGATTTCCCAAAATTACCACAATTATATTGGGACCGCGATTCGTATATGACCATGATCAAATCAAACAAATACGCCATAACAATGACATTAGTTTAAACCAAGAGGTGATCAGAACAAGAATACCCAAAAGGCATTCATATGATTCATACTATTATACTGATAATGTTAATAATAAACTAATTGATCACATTGTATGTATTAGAAAATAATTAATGCTTGAATTAAATAAAAATA
>CAJPIZ010003231.1:0-12109 GCA_905368565.1 Medioppia subpectinata
GGATATAGGTGCGGTAGTTTTGGTGACATGCAAAATCTGTGAAACTCACTTATAAGTGCATGCACCTATAAGAGGGGTAATACGGTAATAATGGTATAACTGCTGAGGTTGTTTTTATTATGATTAGTAATAAAAGTTTCAAATTAATTTATTCGAAAACAATTATAATTTATGATATTAATTATGATATACTTTGGTATATTATTGAATTTAAAAGTTATATTATTATTAATTTTATTATTATTTTTTATGAATTCAAATTAATAACACATATAATCTAAAATCACTTTAAAATCACAATTTAAATAACAAGTAAGTAACCAGTTTAAACTTATCCACACTTTTCATAATAATCATAGCGTTGGACAGATATCAAGTGGTGGTCAATCCTCTAACAGCCCGATTAAGTGCTTGATTGCCAAAACATATTATGGTAATAAGCATTTGGGTTTCATCGGGTGTGCTGTCTATATCACACGCTGTGTTCAACTGATCGGTACCCCTGTATACATATCGGACAATATACCGGTGCCGTACGGTATGCCCCGAACCCCAACTATTCTACCGACAGTTATTAACAATTATTACGTTTGTGACCCAATACATGGCACCGCTTGGTACAACAATTATCATATATTTGGTGATCTCGTTGAAAATATTTTGTAAAGTATGTGTGAAAAACATATGAACTATTTAATATTACATAATTAATTGAATAATTAAATTAAAAAACCTCTTGAGCAGCTGCTACCCATTAGTGTATTATATAAATTTAAGTGAATGATATAATTTAGATTACTAAATTGATTTACAGTTTTGTGTGTAATATAGATTTATTATAAGTAAGTTTGAAATTATAATCACATGACTGTAGAATAAATTTAATGTTAATAAATGGTTTACACACTACTACTTTTTATAATTTTAAAATTTAATATTAATTATAATTGTAATAATTTTTCGCCAAGATTATTTTAGATGATTGGCCGTTTGATAGTTGCATTTTAGCCTCGTTTATACTTTTATGTAATTCCTTTAAAATTACATATTTATTTTACAAAATATATTAACAAAATATATTAATTAAATAATTTACCACTCAACTATGATTAAAATAAATACAATATTTTGCCAACAGAATATTTTGTAAATTATGGTGTGTTCATAAATTAGTTATTAATAATAAAAGAATGATAATTCAAGAAGATGTATTAACACTAATATTACAATCATCACATTACCCGTCATAATCATTACATTTATTAAAATTAAAGACATGTCTACCACAAATATTACAGAAGAAACATTATTTATTGTATGGTTAAAACAGTTGTTTAAACACAGCGACAATGGCTATAATATTACAACATCAGGCGATATTAAACAAATTAATGCCACAATAGTTACAGAATTGCGGACAATATTCCGGAAAATTATGGCACAAAATGCCGGCGCCAGCAATAAATACCCCGATCTAGTTAGGGAGAGAGCCATAAAAAACACCCTGATAATATTGGCATATACCGTGATTATTATAGTATCCCTGTTGGGTAATGTGTTGATATGCAAAGTGATTTTAAGCGGTTCGGTTAATAGGCGCCGTACCACCAATGTATTGATTGCCAATTTGACCATATCCGATTTGGTAATGACAGTGTTTACTATACCTGTCACTATCGCCAGGCTCATTTTAGATGATTGGCCGTTTGGTAGTTGGTTGTGCATATTAGCGCCGTTTGTTCAGGTATTTAAAGTATTTGTGATGATAGTTAATATTATTTTTGTTTTTATAAAATATAAATACTGTAATTATGCATTATAAAATTATATTACCCTATTATAAGTGTTACTAATCATTACCAATGGAATAACGTAAATTGGAAGTAGTTTTCAATATATTTTTGTTTTATATTAAATTTTAAAAGTAACTGTAATTTTAACTAATAAATAATATATTACTTTAAGAATTATAATTTATTTCTATGTTTGGTTTGTATTTAAATCTATTGTTGGATTTTGAAAATTATTGGATTGATTTATTAATTTATCAAATTAAATAATAAGATTAAATATATTTCAAATTGAAACAGTATAATTGATTAAAAGATAATATAATTTATAATATATGATTGTTAATTATTTTTATAAACTGTGAGTGCAATAATTTGTGTTTTTTATAATGGTAAACTTGTAATTATTTTTAAATAATGGCAATTGCTATTATTGATAACAAGCTGTAATTATAAAATAAAATTTTTATATATACATAATTATACATTTGGTTATATTTTTTATTGGCATAATTATACCATATGTGATAATTTTTACATACATGTATTTGTATAAATTATGTTTGCTGTGTATTTATTTTTGTCATTCGTAATTATTACTTTTAAATTATTAAATAATATAGTTATATTATATTGCAGAGTGTTGCATTTAATATACGACCCCCCATTTATAATGTATAATTCCTATACGGTTTACACAAATGTGTAAATCAAACCAGTGAAGGTTATATATATTATTAATTATAAAATTACTATAAAAATTTAATTTTATAAAACTGTAATATATTATAATGTGCCTTTTTTGGTTTAACAAAATAATTCACAATTAATATTAATGGAGATCAGTATCTAAACACTTATTTTTCTAAATATAAGTTATATTATAATATAATGCACTTAAAATTTAAATTATGTTTGATTTAAACTTATCTAATTTTTATGTAATCTTTATAATTAATAAGCATTATAATCAAGCAATAGTACTCATTATACCTAGGTGACCAGTGTATACGTATCGACATTATCCATGATTATCATAGCGTTGGACAGATATCAAGTGGTGGTCAACCCTCTAACAGCCCGATTAAGCGCTCGATTGCCAAAATATATTATGGTTATAATCATATGGGTTTTAGCGGGTGTGCTGTCTATACCACACGCAGTGTTCAACCGATCGGTACCCCTTTATACCTATCGGACAATATACCGGTGCCGTACGATATACCCGGTACCCCAACTATTCTACCGACAGTTATTAACGATTGTTACGTTTGTGACCCAATACATGGCACCGCTTGTTATAACGATAGTCACCTACGTGGTAATCTCGTTGAAAATATTTTGTAAAGTATGTATGAATTATATTTTAATATAGACATGAAATCAGTGCAATTTTGTATATTAATCCGAGAGAACAAAAAACTTAATTTTATATTCAATTAATATTTGATTTATTGAATGATTCAATGCTTTGTTGAACACAACTTTAATATTGCTAATATAATAATTTGTGTTTTGTTATGTAACTAATGCACCAAAATAGCATTGTTATGATGTCTTTACAAATAAATTATTATACATTACAAAATTAAATGTATATTTAATTAATAAAACTTAGTCGAACTCTACCTCGGCAGCCATTAGCGTATTTACAAAGTTTAACTGAATAATTTATTTTAGATTAATAGATTAATTTACAGTTTTATGTTTAATATTTAAATTATATTAAAATGTATAGTCTTGTATACCTGTATAAAGCTTTATGATAAAAACACTATTGTAAACATTATATACCGGTGCCGTATGGTATACCCCGAACCCCAGCTATTCTACCGGCAATTATTAACGATTACAATAGATGGCTTGCTATAACAATTGTTGCCAATGTGGTGATTTTGTTGAAAATATTTTGTAAAACATGTGTTAATGATAGATTGATTATTATATATTACATAATAAAATTAATATAACAAGTGTGAACTATGGCCATCAGCATATTAGCTAAGTTTAAATGAATAATATATTTTAGATTAATAAATTACTTTACAGTTTTTCTTGCTTGAAAACATATAATTTATTTTATTCATTATATAAAAAGTTAATAAATTTTTTACATGGCCCTAATTAAACATTGGGTAATATTTTATATTGGTCACTTTTTTAAAAATTATTATTCATCCGTGTTTACTATACCAGTCACAATAGCCAAGCTCATTTTAAATGATTGTCTGTTTGTTTAGATATTTGAAGTACAGTAATTATTAGTCGCGACAATGCATAATATTTTGTATTTCTATGTTACAATATTTTAATTATAAGTTTCTATTATATAATCTGTATACAATTATCGCTAATTATTAGTATTAAACTATAACAATGAATAGATTAAATAGAAATAATTTATGATAATATTTATTTTAAATTAATTTTACAAATTTCAACTGTAGTTATAAATTAAAAATAACTTATTTATTTTAGAAATATAATCTATTTGTATTTATGGGGAGACATTGTGTTTGATTTTTTGAATTAGTAAGTTGTTTTACTAATTTATAAAATTAAATAGCAAGATTTTTAATATATAATTTTAGTATTTTTAAGTTTGTATAATGGATACAAAAGAGATTTTAATTACGTGTTTTAATAATTACACGACCCTTTAAAATTATTGTTAATCATTAACAATGGAATACTTAACTAAATAAAAATTGTCTACAATATTTTTTTTGTTTTAATTTAATTTTTGAATTTAAACTATAACTAAAAATTTATATCTTGATATTACTTTAAGAATTGTTATTTATTTCTATTTTTGGAAAATATGATCGCAATGAATTATATATTATTTGATTATTTGAATTATTGAGTTGTTTTTACTAATTTGTCGAATTAAATAATAAGATAATAAATATATTTATAATTAAGACTGTATTATTGATTTAACTATAACATAATCAATGAAATATAATTGCTAATATAATTATAAATGTTAAATATTTTTGTTTTATATCGTGTAAAACTTAAAATTAGTATTTATCAAATAATTCTTAATGATTATTATTGATAACAAGCTGTAATTATAATTAAATGTTTACATGTTTCTAATTTTACATTCCGTAATTTTGTATATTTGGCTATTAGCAAATAATTGACTAATTATTAAAGATTTAAATAAGGAATTTTTTGTTTTTATTTATTAATTTTATTTTTTAGTGACTATTGTAGTGGTCAGAGTAGGAATAACCATTACGATAAAAATATAAATCAATGATAATAACAATATTAATGATGGTCAGAATAATTCCCAACCACCTAATTTGGGTCTTAGGTACCCCTGTATAGTATACATGTGTGTGACTTAAATTTTTAAAACTGTAATTTGATAAAAGCTATCATTTTTTATTAAATGAAATGATTAACATTTTATATTAATGGAGTTGATAAAATGGAAAGTAATTTAACTTAAATATAAATCATTTTATAATTTACTATACTCAGAATTTTATTTTTAAAATTAATAATGATTATAATCTAACAATAGTACTTCTTATACCCAGGTGACCAGTGTATACGTATCTAATTGCTTTACATTGGCAATGATTATCATAGCGTTGGACGAATATCAAGTGGTGGTCAACCTTCTAACAGTCCGATTAAATTCGATTGATTAAACACATTATGGTTATAATCATTTGGTTTTTAGAGGGTGCGCTATCTATACCGCACATTTTGTTCAACCGATCGGTACCCCTGTATACCTATCGGACAATATACTGGTGCCGTACGGTATACCCGGGGCACCAGCTATTCTACCGGCAATTGTTAACAATTGTTACTTTTGCGACACAATATATCGGAAATACATTGTATGTCTATAACAATAGTCACGCATATCTCGTTAAAAATATTTAGTAATTTATGTGTGAACACCAAATTAATTATTATATATCACATAATTAAGTGTATAATTAAATTAATAAAACTTGGCTGGTCAAGAAGTCCGATAAATGCTATAGTTAAGTTTAAGTGAATTATTTATTTTAGATTAATAGATTTATTTACAGTTTTTGTGTAATATTGATAGCATATTGTTCATTTATATTTATATAATATAAAAAATTATGACAATAAGCTATAATCTGCTGAAAAGCTGCCCATTGGTGTAAATATTGTTAAAATTATATAGGATTGTATTTAGCCCACTGTCTTACCAGTCACTATCACCAGGCTCATTTTAGATGATTGGTCGTTTGGTAGTTGGTTGTGCATATTAGCGCCGTTTGTTCAGGTCTTTGAAGTATTAAATAATTATGGTGATGAATAATGTTTTGTTCTTATTAAAAATTAAGATATTGTAGTTATGTGTTTTTCAAATTACCTGACCTTTTAAATATGATTGCTAATCATTAATAATGGAATATTGTTTACAATATCTTTCTGTTTTATATTTAATTTTAATGTTTTAACTGTAACTATAAATTTATAACTAGATATTACTTTTAGATTTATGGTCTATTTTAATTTTTGGAAAATATGACCCTAACGAACAATATATTGTTTGATGTTTTAAATTATTGAGATGTTTTTACTAATTTATCAAATTAAATAACAAGATTATAAATATATTTATATATAATTGATACTATATTATTGATTCAACAATCTACAAATATAAATGCCAATATAATTGTAAACAGTAATTGTTTTGTTTTCTATAATGTAAAACTAATAATTAGTATTATTCAGATAATGGCAATAGATATGATTGAGAACAAGCTGTAATTATGATGAAATTTATACATAATCCTAATCAAACATTATGTAATATGTTATATTTGGCTATTGTTTTAATATGTTTTTATTTATTAATTATTATTTTAATTATTACTTTTAAATTACAAAATAAAAGTATAATATCTATAGATAAATATATAAATAGCTTTTTAAAAATATAAATTGTGAATTATTGAACAATTATAATGCTTAAACAAACATTGTTATCTAAACATCATTAATTAAAGATATTATTAAATCTACTCGCCATAACAATTATTATGCACCTCGTTCAATTCATCAACTAACGCATTAACCTTTAGTAAAATATCATCTAAATAGATATATTAATAATTTATAACTAATACAAATAATTAAGTAAACAATATAAAGAAATTATTCTTATAAAAAACTAACCAATATCATCAGCCAGGTGAGGCCCGTAAACATCTCTATCCAACCTGTCAGCCATATCGACAATGACCATGTTGAGAAACTCATTCTCGCCAGCGGTTGCCATCACCTGACCTGACAAATGGCCAGACATAGCCTCCAATACACGGGACTGTTGGTCAACGATAGCCGCTATGTGTTGGTAACGCTGATCGCTGTGGCGCCGGGCGGTTATGCTATCATCACGTATCTTGTCTAACATGAAGGTAATATTGTCCATACGGTCGGTAATAATAGTAAGTTCCCGACGCACCCCCTCCTCGTACGCCTCCCGGAGTCCAGTTATCTCGGCGTTCAATTCGCGTACTTCTGCTGTATATAATTATTTTAGATAAATGATGGGTTGATTTTTAATACTATGCTAATTTTTAAAATTTGATTTAGTTATTATACATGTGTGCCTTAAATTTTTTAAACTGTAATTTGTACAATGCTGTCTTTTTTTATTAAATGAAATATCAACATTCTACATTATTGGAGCATGTGAGATGGAGGATTATTTGTTTTAAATATAAGTAATATTATAGTTTACTATAGTCAAAATTTTTATTTTTATAATTTTTGGTTTAAAAGTAATAATGTTTATTATCTAACAATAATATTTATTATACAAAAGTTACCAGTGTATACGTTTCTAAATTATAAGTATCCACGATAATCATAGTATTTGAGATATATATCAATTAGTGGACTATATAAATAATTTGTTTAAAGCATACATAAATGATTAAACAATTATTTAATTAATATATTAATGGCTTACATTCAAAACGTGTAATTTTATTCACGGAGTCGATCGCACTGCTGGACACCCGGCGCTGAATATCGCACAAACTGGCGCTAATAGACTTTAATGGCAATTCCCTCACAATGTCTGTCCCTCCCCGGCCCTCATTTTCCCGGTCCCGACCCTCGGTGTTGATCGGGGTAGGCTTGAAATCAGCCGTATCGGTACACTTGTCCGCTGTATTGATTATGTACAAATTAATTGTTGATCCAGGTAATTTTTCTGGAGTATGTGATGGCAAACTTGATGACTGTGTTTCAATTAGCTCTAGTGATTGATATTTAGACTTTTTGCGAAAAATGTTACCCATTTATTACCTAGTTGTTTTATTTCAATTATAATTTATTCTATCAAATATTAATTTTTTAACATTGACAATAATAATATAATTTTACCCTTTATATAAACCTTTATAAATTAATTATCTAATTTGTAGCTTACTTAATTGTTAAATTGAAAAACTAGAAAATATAAAAGTTATATTATAAGGTTTATAATTATAATAATAAAGGTGTGAATTAAATTGCCATTGAAATAAAATATGTAATTTATATTATATTAAATATCAATTGTAAATATGTGAAAAATATTTATTAAAATTAACTTTTTATTATAAGTATTAAACTAGATTACATCCATATAATATTTCATTTAATTTGACTCTCTCTCTCTCTCTCTCTCTCTCTCTCTCTGTTCACTCGCACACTCTGTTGTATGCAATAATAAACACATCTATAAAACAATTTACAAATAAAATAAGTAAAATATATCATAATTAATAAACCATAATAAACATAAACAACAGAATTTTTATTAAACTAGCTTAAGAAAATAAAAAATTGCATGTGTCAAAATAAAATACACGTGTCTCAATCAATTTCCACGCGGTGTTTGTCCACGTTCTTCAGGGCTTTGCACAATAGCAGGTGCAGCGAACGGACAGGTGGGTCGACTGTAGGTAAGTGTGACCAATCGCACGATGTACTAGGTGTGTGCCCGTTCAGCGCTATGTACTTGCGATATATGAATAGCCACTCTTTTAATGCCTCACGCGCCGCATCTCCCGTCACAATGACTTTGATTTCGTTGTTAAATTTGATCAAAAAACTGGCCATGGTAAAAACATGGTATATGTCATATATTAATCATAGGTCAATATGATTATAAGTAGTTTATTTAAATTTGCTACTTGAATTTGCTGACAAAATAGATACCTAGCTCATTTTGCCGCTTTATGTTCACTAATTATAAATGTATCATTTTTGTTTTCTTTAACTAACATAACTTTTTAAACTAATATAACTTACCATAGTATATCGCCAATCTTATATTTGCCCTCCGAGTTGGCCACGTCGACCAGCGCGTTGGTCAACCTTTCCCGGGGCAGTTTGAACTCGCTGTTTTTCTCATTAAACTGCCTGTACACTGCCATCAACTCCTCGTTTTCACCATATTTCAATTTGTCACAAATAGTTACGTATTCGCTGTCACTGTATTTCATGAACTTGAGGAATTGAGCGGCCAATGGGCTCGTTCCGTATAGTTCCATCAGTATTTTAAAACCCATATTCTTATTTTTCTTAATGCTACATTTAATTCAACATGTTAGTTTAAACAGTTTCGGTATACTTAGCTTAATCAGTTAGTAATCAAAAAATATAATTAACATATTATAAATATAATATTATATAATAAACATACAACGATGTGTAACTTATAAAAACATATATTTAAATATAATTGTGCAAGGGTACTTAACGAGTGGCATGTTTCGTTTACTTTTTCCGGCGTGTCAATATGCGGATAATCTGGGTCGCCAAATCCCACCATTGGTCTCAGCAAAGTGTCCAGTACACTCTCGCTTAACATGTTTAAGCTTGATAATCCTATTGTTTTAACTATTTAAGGAATTAATTTGATCAATTTAGTATAAATAAAAAATATGCTATTTGTTATATAATAATTAGTTTTAATATAAAACCACTAAGTTTACAAAATTATCTAGCTTAATATTTATTTACCATGTTTTGAGCTAGAGTCTTTACCAGTCAATTTATCTATGTTCACCAACGCCTTGCAAATAAGTATCTGGATTGATTTCACGCTTGACTCTGGTCCGGATGAAAATGGTGACCAATCGCAATCTTTTACGGCGGTTGTACCGGCATTATTGGCGTAATAATGGTAAACATTTAGCCAATCTCTTAGCGCCTTTCGGGTCGACTCTCCCGGTAGAGCACCAACCGATGAGTTAACCCATTTAGTTATAAAACTAGCAAGATTGTTTTAAATATACCATTTTATTATTTAATTTAATAGATTTAATGTTTAATAATTATAATTATATGATAATACACTATATAATTAAAAACTAGCTTAAACTTACCATAACACATCAGGGTGACGTAACTTTGTATCAAGCTTAGCTGCGTCGGCCATGGCCGAGGTGAAACCATCGCGATACTCTTTCATGTCCGAATTCATCTCGTTAATCTCGCGATACAAGTGCATAATTTCCTGGTTGCGCCCGTATTTAGCCTTATCGCACAGTTGTTCGAACTCTTTTTCACCCGGGTTTTGCAGCACCTTGATAAACTTGGTGGCCAACTCACTGGAGCCATACAGTTCGAGCAGTTGCTTATTGTTAGCGCCCTTGCTATGTTTGTGACTATCATTTTGCATATTAATATAATGTTAATTTTTGTTTATTAATAGAGCATGGTGTTTTTTTGGGTACTAACGAATCACATAGCTGTTTTACTTTGTCCGTTTGATATGGCTGCGGGCTTTCCGGATCACCAAAACCCACAAATGATCTTAGTATTTTATCTAGTAGCTCCTCGTTGGCGCAAGTGATACAATAAGCTGGTATATGATAAGTAAATTGTACATGTATTTTAAAATAGTGAATTATGTTTACAAATATAATAAAATATTTATTTATTGGTTATTTTGTATACGCAATTTTGTGTTTACACAATATTATCATCTCAATTTAATATGTTTTAAAAATTTGGTTATTTACCTGAAATAGTAATAATAAAGATGTGAATTAAGCGCATTGTATAACAAATTTAAATAATTATTTAACTATTTATAATTAACCATGTAATAATTTAAAAGTATTTGTTTATACGGTGTGAATCAAATATGATTGAACACAACATAAAAATTATTTTAATTAATTACACATGTACATTAGGGTTTTATATTAAACATTTAATTATAAATATGGATGTTAGTAATTATACAAAAATCTAATTACATATAACTTAGTTTTAACCATTATATAATTTAACAATGTTTAGGATATTATTTTCTATAAACATAATTATATAATATGCTAAACAATTTATATAATTTTAAAACATTATTATACACTTATAAACTAAAGTCTTAGAAATTTATTATACACAAAAATATACTAAGTAAATTAAATAATCTTAAGTTAACTAATTTCTTTAAGACAATAAAATTTAAATAATAATAATACCAATAATACAAAATTAATCATAACAAATACAACTTGATAAAACTTTATATTTTTCATTAAAGTTTGTACATAAAAATTTATTTGGTTATATTAATAATATAATATAAGTTTTATTTCCATACCGCATAGTCTTTATATTTTAAACACGCAATGTTAATTAGTTAAATATAAATTAGTTAGTTGCCTAATATTTAATCTGAGTTGGTCGGTTTTTGTTTATTTATATACATTAAAAATTATATACAAATAAAAACATTAAAAATAATAAATTTAATAAACTTGCAATGTGGAGTTAAAAATATATTATTTGTATTGTAAAACAACTACAATTTTATTATTTAATAATAAATATTTACATGCTTTGCTGAATATTTTTTTTGTGTAATTAAACAATATAAATTTTATAATAAACTAAATACATAATTATTAAAACAATTACAGTTATATTTATTATTTTTCATAATTTTGTAAGTTAAACAACAATATCACGTTAACATGACAAACTCAAATGGTAATGGTAGATGTAAAAGATCTTGGTGGTTTTGGTGGCACAGGGGGTGGAGGGCCGGGCAGTCTAGACCTTTTAAACATGACACCCTTCACCATAGGAGGGGGTGGTAGTCTTGGAGGGGGTAATGCCGGCACTTGTGTCACGTCCCAGTTGTCTATCGCACAGGTGTCCACTATTTGCTCGTTAGCTAAACATAAACAACATTAATCATAATGTATAGCACATAATTTAATTTCCCATACGTTTAACATTGCGGCTTAACCTCTGACGCAATTCCCTGACCAACGGGTCAGCAGCCGAGT
>CAJPIZ010003232.1:0-12109 GCA_905368565.1 Medioppia subpectinata
ATGAAAACATTATTTTGAGAAATACATAGCTTAACATGATTAATGAATCATTAATAATGATTTAAAATGCTATAAACTAGAGTGTTTAAACTTACAGCTCTACATTAAACATCATCATAGGATTTAGATTTAAAAATTAAGCGTAAAATTCAAACACTCATGGCTATAAATATAAATTAGTTTTGTATTAGCACATTTTGTGCCTGGTTTATTTACTAAAGTAAAGTATAATAACTTGGAAAATAAATAAAACAATATTTAAGGGTTGCAACATATCTTAATTTATAAATCGGATTTCGTATATAATATATTAGTTTTTTAAAAAGTTAATGAATTGGGAAATTATTCTTATCAAAAATCAACTGATTTTGAATATTAAATAATGTGTAAAATATAAATAATAATAAATATAAATTTCACAATTAATACTATTAACTATTGTTTGCGGACAATCTTTTCTGTGTATTCTTTTGCAACAATTCGTCTCTCAGTTTTCGTTGTAATAAAACTTTTTGCTCAATAAAATCTGTATTATTATTACTATCGATGTTATCGTTATTCGGAGATAAAGAGTGATTCAAAGTATTATTACGTTTAAGTTTAAACGTTAATTTTGTATGTTTTTTAGGCAAAGTTTTTTGTACATTACAAACACGTTTGGCATTAATGTTAGGATAAGTATTGATTTGAGTCTTTGAATGAGTCGTCTTCTCTTCAGTTTTAGTCATAACAACAGGTAATCTATCATTGGATTCACTTTGAGTTTTGTGCTCACATTTAGGCTCAAAATGCGAATTTTCAGTTGCAATTGTTTCCTCACTTTTCTTATCATTTGTGTCTTTTGTGGCAGAATTTTCCACTTTTGCTAAAACACTCTTCATTCTAACCAAACTGTTAACAGTTTTGTTGTAGCCTTTAATCCAATCAATGCTTTCATCGATTACATCACTTGCAGGCATTTGTGGTTCCTTTTCGCCGTTTTGATAGGACTTGTGTTTATCATATGACTTGTGTTTGTCCTCCGAATACTTTGCACTTTTATTTTTATGTTTTTTATGCTTTGCTTTGTCTCGTTTGCGAACCTCTTTATTATTAACCGATTCTTTGCCACCACTTCTACGATGTTTTGATTTATCAGACTTTTGCCGCTTCTCTTTCACTGAAGATACCCTTTCCTTGAGATCACTGGAACCGCTTTCGGTTCTCTTCCTATTGCCGAGTCTTGTGTGCCTTTGTTTAGTGTCTTCGGCCAAACAGTGATCATTAAATCCCTGCAGAAGTTTCTCTTCAATCAATTCGTGATAATTGATATTCTCTCTCAATCTCTTAATATGCGAATTATCACTCATTTTACTACTCTTTTCAATGCATTTCTTTTTTGAATCACATTTTTGTGGCTTTATTTGCGAATTCTTCATATTTTGTTCACTCAATTCGTAATCCATTTGTTCAGATATTTTGAATTCATTGTTGTGGTCATCATTGCTATACTTCCTCTTCTGTGACCGTTTAGTTTCCAAATGTGTCATCAGTTTTGCCTCTGATCTCAATTGTTTCGGCTCTTCAATTGATTTGACAACTTTTGGTTCTATTAGTTGTTTTGATTCATCACTTGATTTGACTTCATTTGGATATAATTGTTTGCAAAGAGAAGATTGCGTACAATTTGAATGAATGGACGTATTGTCGATAATATTGTGGTTATTAGTCTTCGTATGAATAGAATTTGAGTCAATAATAGTTGAGTTATAAACAAAACTGATTGGTTTTAAGCCATGTTTTCTGCTATTTTTGGGACTCAACTTTTGGTTAAGAGTGTTGGGCTTAGACGGGGACCCATTCCTCTGCGGTAATTGTGGTGAATTGAAGCGATTAATTGGTGGCAAATCGGGTAGGAATTCGAGTTCGCCGTTCAGTATTGGTTTCTCCGGTTTCGGTGGCAAAGGAATGGGACTTAAGTGAGGCTTTTGAAGACATAGAGGTATGGGTTGTGTGGGGATGTCTGGTAGCGGTTCCGGTGGCGCACCATTGGAGGCGTCCATCTCTTTCTGGATTCTCTTAATGGCTGTGAAGAGGAAGAGTTTGTGTTGCGATAACTCGTGATTCTTGTTGAAGAGTTGTATGAGTCGTGTCTGCAACTGATGGTAAGTGTTGAACACGTGTTGGTATTTCTTGAGCTCATATAACAGCACTTCTCTCTCCTTCTTAACCATTTCGACGATTCGTTTCAATTCCACTCCTTTTGTGTGACTTTTCTCCACTTCTTTCAGCAGATATTTGATGCCATCTCTCGAAGACATGTTCGCCACTCTCTCCACGATTATCTTCTCCGACGAATCCATTGCCACTGAAAGGGATGATTGATTTGACAGACAATCGGACACTAAATGCCAATTATTTGGACACAAATTGTTTACATTTCATCATAGCTTTCATTGTTGTTGTCTTTCGGCGCATAAATAACGCGAAGGGGAGGGGAGAGTGAGAGGAGAGTCAGATGCCATCAAACCTATAGTATTCGTAAGTTTGAGGAATTGTGGGCCAAAAGGCAATCAACTCTTTGACGTTATTATTGTATTCACAAGAAATGCATTTAAAATTTAAATGAAAACTTTAAAGTGATTGTAAACTAATGAATGGTTTGTTTGTGATGTTTAGACTTCGGTTTCATTTGATCCATAATTCACGACAAGTGTGGAGAAGATGTATGACATCACAAGTGATGGGAAGTGATGGAAGTGGTGGTGAAAGTGATGCCAATTGCAGTCACAATAGGAATGCATTGCGAATAATAGAGTCGATTGGTGTGAGAGAAGAGTTGTCTTCGGGATGTGCTTTGAGTGATAAATATGTGTCACAAATATATTTGGATTTTATGACAATTTGTCCCAAATATTACGCCATCGAAGATCTGAAGATACGACGATTGGTTAGAGTGTTGTCCACACTATCCGACTCTCATCTGATCTCAATCTTAAGAGTTGTTATTTTATGGCAAAAAACAAATGGCAATAGTTTTCAGTCTTCTGTCTACAAAATGTGGTCTCATTTGGACAATGAATTGACTCTTAGGCTGAATATGAATGCATCGATTGATAGCTGGAGACAAGAGTTGCCTCAAAAGCTATTGATTGCAAACCTCTTCTGTGAACTAAATGTCGGCAAATATTGTAAATTTAATAAATCATTGATTCGTTTGATAACTAATAGACAGTTATCGCTAACCAAAGAAGAATTACTTCATATCTTGTTTTATATGAATATTAATCGTATAATTGATGCCAAATATATGACTTATATTTGTGAACAAACGGAGCGATTGATTGATGGCATGGATTTAGACGAGATGTCTATCGTTTGCATGTCATTCCTGAAGACCGACACTAAACTCACTCACCATTTGTTGCGTTCAATCCTTCGCAACACTTTGTCTTCAATTTCAAACCAAACAAACAGTTTTACAAAAACTGATATTTTAAAAGCCATTCGCTTTTCCTATGATTTCATTTACAAACAAGAAGTCTATAAATTGATTGAAAAGTACAAACACTTGGATAATAATGTTTTTGCATTAATCCAATTGATTAGACTCTTAAATGAAAGCAAACTTTACGACCAAACACTCATTGACGAGACATTCGCTCGTTTCGATTCAACACCACATGATTTTCGGCACAAATATATCGACAGATTGTTATTATGTGCCAATGATTTCAATCATGTCATCAATTATAACACTTTAGACAATATTAGCAAACATTTCATTGAAAATTCCAAATACTTTAGCGAATATTTACCAAATATTTTGACACATTTTTGTTTCAAACATTTTTATCCACGAGTTTTGATTGAACGCTGTTTTGATTACAAATCCATTAAATTGGTTGAAAGTAAGTCTCGTTTACATTGTTTTGCTGACAATGAACTAAAAAGTTTGATTATTGTTGGACAGATTGTGCGGATCCAAACTTTAAGACATCACTTCTAAAACTCAATTCTTGTCTTTCAATTGAAAAATATGGAGAATATTCTCATCTTTTATTGAAAGGCAATGAATTAAATCGTTTAAGTCTTAAAGGTGTTAACAGAAGACAAGGTCTGCAACCCATTTGGAAGTTATTTGAAGAATTAAAAAGACAATTGGGTTCTTCGAGAGTTCATTTGTGTCCCATATTTCCATTCACAACACAACCAATAATAATAATTAGCAGTAATTCCACGGATTTGTCATTTGATTGCAATTATAGTGAACTACGAGAAGGAATGTTTGACAATTATAAAGCGGTTCATGTGATCCACTTTAATGACTATTCCCTAAACGATAGATCGATCCTAAAGTCTGGCCCTTCGTTAGAAATCCGTCTCTTAGAAAGACTTGGGTTTCAATTGTTTTGTTTAGATTACAGAAAAATAATGCATTTCTTAAAATGTAAACATACTTTTGACCAACTTTTGTGCAAACGATTACAAAATGCAACGGCAATTGAAACTATCATTAGTTAAGTAAAGCATTGATTTTTATTTAATTTATTTTGAATGAGGGAAATAATTATTGATGTTTTGAATATTTAAATATACAGTTAATTCGTTATTTTCTATACATATATAGAATGAAAATATAAATGCAATGAAATGTAAAGTTTGATTAAATGAGTGACACTTGAATAACGCAGAGATCAAGTAAAGTGTGGTCATATTTGCTCTGAAAGGCGACCGCATCCTGTCTTCGCATGAATGTAACGGTTCCACTCCTCTGACCACCAATTGTCACTATTTTACACGACTCTATCGCACCGATGGGTTTACACAACTTTCTAATCGTCAGTTCGTTAGTACTGGTGGCCAAGCCTTTCATCAAAACCGATCGCTTTTGATTAGGATTGACAACAACTCTATTAAGCACTGGTTTGTTGATAACACGTCTCATCTGTTGTTGCGGTGGTTTAGCCAATTGTGGCGATCGGTTTAGAAGTGTTGCGATTTGTTGCTGCGGTTGAGTCTTGACGGGTGTATTCATGGTCTGAAGAGGTGGTGCTTTAATGGGCTGTATCTGAGGAACAGGTTTTACACCATCGGATGCCTGCAGTCGCTGAGCAGCGGTTGCTTTCCTTCTCTCCTCTTTTCTGCGTAAAATCTCTTCGCGAAGACGTTTCTGTTCCTCCAATTTCTTCTTATATTCTTCATCGACACCAACAGACGCTTCCATCTCTCTGTTGGCCACATTCTGTTGGCTCTCAACGGCGTTTGCATTCCTCACAATTGGCACTTCTTTCACGTTTTGTTGTTTTTTAGTTAACACCTGTTTCGCCCGTTTTGTTCTCATTTGTGCCGCTTTTAGAGCTTCTGCTCTTAGTTGCTGTTCTTCAGCGAACGCCTTTTGGGATCTGTTGT
This sequence comes from Medioppia subpectinata, assembly GCA_905368565.1. NCBI lineage: Eukaryota > Metazoa > Arthropoda > Arachnida > Sarcoptiformes > Oppiidae > Medioppia > Medioppia subpectinata. Next base: position 5,392 of record CAJPIZ010003232.1, read on the forward strand.
CTTGTGATGACTGATTTGCTGGACGTTTATTCAAATGTGGTCTAATTTGTGGTGATATTTGTCTCAATTGATTCATATGAATGCCATTATTTTGTGTGTTAAACATTTGCTGATTAGAAGGCGATTGAAATGTTTGAGAGTTTTGTGGGCCTAACGACTGGATTTGGTTATAATTGTGTTGAACAGGAAATCTCTGGCTTTCCATTAACGGGTAGTGTTGTTGAGGATTATAATTGTTATGCATTTGAAGTGATGGATGGTTTGGAGGGGTTTGTGTCACAATCTGTTGATTCGACTGATAATTCGGATTAAATGCTTGATTATTATTGGGCGCAAAGTTGTGCTGTTGTGGCGCTTGTGATGAATTCAACATTGGGTTTGAATGAATCGGCGGACGATTTAATGGCATTTGTTGTGGTATTAACTGTTGACCCAAATTGTGTTGCATTGGATACATATGAACATTGCTTCCACCCCTCCATTGGTTGTCCATCTGTTTTGACAAATCAATTAAGGGTTGAGTAAAGATAGGCTTTAGATTGACTAAATGACACAAACCTGGATGTGTTGATGCATTGGCTGCGATAATAGGGGCTGTTGTTGAGGTCGTATTTGATGTGACATCTGAGGAATATTATGATCATTGAATGGCATGTTATTTGCCATAAACTGAGGTCTCATGTGATGATCCATTTGTGGATTGAATGGTAATTGTTGTGAATTATTAATGTTTTGCGGGAATTGAGGTATTGATTGGATTCCAGCGGACATCTGAGGTCTAAACTGTGGTTCCGGTGGTCTATATTGTTGTTCGGGAGGTCTGAATGGTTGGTGTTCTGGTGGTATGTATTGCTGTTTCTCTTGAGGTCTTGCAGTCTGCGAGAGCTCGAACTGATTGGGCGTTCGGGCCCTGAAGTGTGGGTTCACGTGAATAGTGTTGATGGGATTGGGGTTCGGGTTGTTTTGTTGGCCAAACACATTGGTGTTAATGGTGTGCATTGGTTGCTGTGGAGGATGTACTGGACTCGAGTGTTGGCCAATCATTGGTGGAGGCAATGGAAGTAAGCCTTTGTTTTGATGATAATTGTGTCGATTTTGTGAATCATTGGCCAGATTTTGATTGTGACGAGAATTGCGATATTTTTGTTGATTTGAATAATCATTATTCATATTATTATTATGTCTTCTATTGTTGTGATGATTCCGATTTTGTTGTGTCTTAAACTTCTCGTTCACTTTAACTGATTCCAAATTATCGGGAATTTCTTGTCTTCGAGTGGGAACTGAGACCAAAGACATGATTCTCTCGGACTTAAACCTTCCTCTGCGGGCATTATCTCTGTCGTCGTCATCGTCTTCGTCATCAATCGACTCGTTTGTCTCAAACTTATGTTTTTGAGATACACTGACATCAGCGGCGATGGACTCGTCGTCTCGTAACAGCTCTTTCTCGGCGTCTTCATCGATGTCTGCGTCGAACTCGTCGTCTCCGGTAAGCAATTGGAGGACGTCTTCGTCTTCCATAACACTATTGGATTAAATTTAAGTCAAAATCACTCAAAATGAGTGCTTTTGATTCAAACGATCCCTAAATCATCAAAACCTATATATTTGTCATACGTTTGAATCATTAAAATATTGAATTTAGAAATATTACAAAAATAATAATTTATAAAAATCAATGTTAGAAAGAAATATCAATTGATTACACATCAAGTGCTGTATTAAAACCCTCATGTCTTCGCATATAATGAGTGGTCACTAGAATTATATCAATTAATGCTTAATTATATCGAGTGTTCACTATTAAAGTCTACATAATCACGATCTCAAAGGCTTGCCATTCATTCAATGATACAATCAATGGATGGATGGCTTGAAAGACATGAAAGCATCACATTTTAAGTAATTATTTGAATATCATTTCAATTAATTTCAAATACAATTATAATTCAATTCAACTATAATTAACACAACTTTTAAATAATAAGCCTTAAACTGATGGACCGTTTAAGTAAACAAAGCCTCTATTATAGTGTTTGACCAGAATATGCTAATTGTATGGCATATATAATAGCGGTGTTTACCCCATAAGTCGGGCTATTAGTTAAAAGCAGTGTTACATGAGTCATGTCATGTAACTGTTACATAACATTGTAACATAACTATCAATAATATGTCAATCATTTCAATACTTGATGAGCCCTTTGCCACCCATAAAGAGGTGGGAAACCCATCAAACACTCCCAATACGTGTCCATACAAGCAGTGAAATGACATTTTTCATTAAATACTTAGATTTACTTTAAATTATGGTAAATATTGAGACAATGAGTCAATTTGAAGCAAATATAAACTCATTTGAGATTCAATTAATAATTGATACAAATTTGCATTCAATTAAATGCTATACAAAAAATAATTATCAATTTGTTTCAAACAAATCATTTATAAATAAAGCCATAAATTGTTAATTAATATAAATATAATTTTAAACATCAATACAATTGAGATAATGATTGCATTGAATGAGAAATACCTGACAATTGTTTTGTAAATGTATTGTCAATTCAATCGTTATTATAGTCTATATATATGTATATATTATGTATTATAACTTAATATTAATATTAATTAAATTACAATTAAACCTAAATTAATAACTAAATGAATAAATAAATTAATGTTTATATTTTGATTGTATTTCACAAATAGTGTACAAAAACAATAGATTTGCCATTTTGTAGGGGCTGTCCAGCAATGATGTGCACCATTCGAGTACGTCGTGTATGAATGGGCCCAACACTACACCACTCTCTCATAGACTCTATGTTTTGAATTGTTGTCGAATTGACGGCAAGTTTTGGCCACAAAATGGTTATCAATAGTGAAGACGAGACCCGAGAGTATATGATATCGCGGGCCAAGAGTTGCCTATTGAATGGGGACTCGAGTTATGCCAAGTCTTGGATTATGACAGCGAATGCGTTGTTCCCACACAACGACAGCGTCAAGGTTTGCATCAATGGATCCACTCTTACGCTTACCACTAATGAGCTCATTATCATGTGTTGTGTCTTTCAGATGGAATCGTATGAGATGTCCAAATGCGAGGCCAATGTGGAGGAAGCGGTGAAATACTTGTGTGACATGTTTGACACGCAAGAGTGCGAACACGAGCTGATCCAGGAGTTCAACAAAATTATCATCTCTTGTCGTAACGAATGGCAAACACATCACTTGAATGAACAACAAATGCATTCACTGTTTGGCAATCATTGGATGAATTTGAGTCAAAACTCGATTCAGTTTTATTCAAAACTCTTCGCTTCGCTGACCACTGAATATCAGTACAAACTCTTGAGACGAGTGGCCGACAGAACCGATGATAAACTCGTTTTGATTGATTTAATGCTCTTTATTTTGAAGAGATTTCCCGACAGTGTTGTGGAGAATGGGATCAAATTGATTGACATAATGGATGACAACACTATTGAATCAGCAAATAGTGATTCTCAACACAATATGAATCAATACATTAAGAAAAAACTAGTTTTCGATGTTTTGCCCATAATTTTTGCCAAAACCTCACAATTGGTTCTCAAAACAGATATTATTCACAATTTAATGCAAAAAACGCTTAAATATTTCATTGAAAGATTAATTGTTGTCCAAAGCGATAGACTTAATCAAAATATGGACACAAATGATAATCAGGACAATAGTTGTGGTAATAAAGAAAACAATGAAATTCTTGAACAAAAAACATTAGAAATCTTTCATTTGATTGGTTTGAAGAACGAATGGAAACTCTTTGAAAACATTGATTTTGTGAACGAAAGGCAATTGGAATTGATTTACGACAAGATATCGAAGTTTATCGACGAGTTTAGGTTCAGAGGAGACACGGATTCGCCGATGGATTTAAGTTCGGCGACGACTGCGATGATCGGCGGCGACGAACAGACGAATCAACAAATACTTTACGCAACACTTCTTCTCTTTCTTCAATGTTTGCATAAATATTTGAAATTGAGTTCAGATATTGTATTAATAGAGCAGTCGAACCATTCATACAGTGAGGCAAAGATCGCTCTCTCATTGAATAAGAAGCGAAAACTGGCCGAACCCGACCTCTTGACCGCTAACAAGCAATTGATACAAATCTTTGTGGTCGCCTCTAAAGCACTGAAACTACTTCATGAAAATCTCACCATAAGTTCGGGTAATTTTAATCATAAACTCATTGAATGTTTCTATTGTTAATTCATTTGTTTGTTTTTCAATAGAATTCAATAAAATATCGGAAATAATTGGATTGAATTCGTGTCAGTCTTATCATTCATTTGTGATCGACTCAAACATATATAGAGCCGAATATAACGAAGTTTTGACGCAAATTGTCAATAGAAAGACCGCTAATATTAAAAGTAATTTACAATTAATATCAGTTTCACTTATGCTTCACGACTATAACTCCACTCTTAAACATTGTCTCGACTCAATCGAATTGCTTCCGCAACTCAAGAACAACCCCTCCAACGATACCAAAAGCAAAGACAACGCCATCACAAACAGCTCAACCCATGAGACGAGTGCCAGCGCTCGACAGCTCTATTTCCTACCGCTTACTGTCGACGACATTTTGAATTATATAATTGAAGTGATAATACTTTGCCTCAAAGATCGAGTGCTATTATCGTTAAAGCCGAGTGATTTGGGAATCGGTCACCTACTGGTGCTCTCCCAATATAAGTGGCCAAAGAATGTGGAACTGTTCCTCATATGCATGTCATCGATACGCAATTGTGGCAAAGCTCACGGCTCATCGCAATCGCACCAAAAGTTCACTTATCACTACTTTTTCAACTATGTATTCATTCCTGACATCATTGAAGACGTGATGAGTATTATTGATAAGAGAGAGATCGCACTCGAACTCAAGCCCTCCTCGGCATTGGGCGCACAGCTCAAGACCAGCAGTAAAGTGATCACCACTAGAGGTGTCAACAAAGGCTTTATAGAGGAGAATAAGAGCGCTTTAATACAACAAATGAAAGTAAGCAAGACTTGCGTTCAGAACCAACTTTTCCTCGATTTCATTAACAAAGAAATTCGTGCTTTTATTACATCTTTTCATAAATAAAAATAACTTTACATCAAATCAAAGGACAGCACTTCTCAAGTAATTTGTTAAACACAACGACTTATTAAATTCGTTGGAAAGCCTATCCCATAACTCTTCGGTCGTTTGGCACAACTGTTCACATCGTGTCTTCAGTGTGTCGTTACTTATGATGTCTTCGATATGTATTTTGAGAAATAATCCCAAATAAGACTGAATTAATTCAAAGTCTTTATTGATTTTGAGTGTCGTCTCCATTGCGTCCAAGAAGTATATCAATAGATTAGGGGAACCATTGAGTTGAGTGGAAAGCGAACGTATTTCTGCATCGATGGCCGACTGACCCATTGATTTAAGTCTTTCCACAACTGGACTATAATTTGAATCATTATTACATGAAATGATTAGTTCGCCGAACAATGAAATGGGTTTCAATTTGTCGACGATATGGCTGTCGATATCCATGTCATCATTCTTTTGCTTGTCTTCGACGGCAAACTTAGGTTCGAGTCCCGCAACTGTCGGCAAAAAGAAGGGCGCGTTTTCCGGCTTATGGACCACTTCTTTGGGTTTATTTCGTTTCTATAATAAAAATATTTCATTAGATTTCCTGATAATTCATTATATCTATAGAAACTAACTTTAATTATATCTAAACACAAGAGATTTTTCCAACGAGAGTCCGGCAGTGAAGACAGTGTTATTAAATCTTCGCCCAATTGTTCCGGCGATTTATATGCAAGACTCTCGCTATCATTGATTTCTTCGTTCACTTTATCATTTGAATCCACATTTAAATCATTGAATTCTTGATCTTCTTCCTCATCACTTCGAATGACAGGCATTTCAAGCAAAACGGGTTCAAAATCTTCAGGTAATGGCCGTAAAGTGATGGGTGTATAGAGCGAGAGGTTTGCCCACAAATAAATGCCCACTTCTTCGGAATGAGCGGTCGCTAAGAACTCGCCCGTCGGTGAGAGGGAGAGACTGACACAAGGAGTGGACACTCGGAATGCATCGACTAATAGACCTAACGGTAAATCCCAGACTCGGATAATAGAATCCATACTCGAAGTGATGAGCCATCGACTCTCGCCATTGAAGGCCATGTCTGTGACGCGATTCCCGTGCGGACCAAACACACGAATCGGACGACGCATTTCGCAGTCAATTATATTAACGTAAAAGTTGTCTAAAGAAACCGCTAATAAAGAGCTGCAAAGAAATATCAGTTTAATTGTCTCGTCAATTGAAGAGTTGATACAAACCTTTCTTTATGAAGAACGAGTTGATTGATGGGCGCGTCTAAAGTGATTGTTGTCAGTAGTTGTGAGCCATTAAAGCGCCAAAACTTTAATTTTGTATCGTTTCCACCACTTATGACAAACTGATTGAGTCCATCGCTGGCTACACCTCTCACAGCGCTTTCATGTGCTTTAAAAATAATCATTCGTTTCATATATATATTTACAAATCATGTAAACAATTGTTACCTTTTTTGCCATAAGAGGCCCTATGAATACCCGACTGTATATTATATCTGTCCACATGACCCGTATTGTAACCAATTATAACAAAATTTCCACAACAACT
>CAJPIZ010003233.1:0-12109 GCA_905368565.1 Medioppia subpectinata
GTTATACACTTAAGTGGTGCTGCCATCTATTGGTACCAGTTTTGAGGGAGTTTATCGGGAATATTCCCACTGGGAATGCTCCCGACAAGGCATTTATTTTTATAAACTCCTTTTTTAATATCACTAATTACAACTGTATTGAGTCATGCATTCAATGCATTGCACGTAAGGAGAGTGACGTCCAGTCAATGCAACCAATGGTTTGACCCGCGAATCGATGTATCGATGAATCGATTGTTTCAATTGTGCTCTCATTTGAATGAAATGACAATCACTTCAAACACTGCAGTCTTTGCAGTCTTTTCTCAGATTCCAAGCGTTGAGCACTTGTGAGGACTCATCACTGGTTGTGCGGAGACGTCCATCCAATCCATCCATTCATCCAAACGCTCGTCAATTAGACTTTGTTTGCAATTGAGTCCCAAATTGAATGTCAATATTTGTGTGAATAATCAGTAATAAGAGGAAAGAGAGACATGTCTTGGGCCGCACTCTCAGTACAACCGATGCCATCACTCAACGCATCCCAGAGTCTAGCGATGAGTGAAGACAATCGGAAACAATGTAAGCCATTGCCCACCACTGGTCTTATGTGTCACGCATTTGATTGACTCGTCTTTTTGCAGGCGTTACGCAACTGTTGGAAGAGTTGGAGCGCTTCGTCGACGACGACAACTGCGACCACAAGAGTTGCAATCAATTGATCCAAAGTGTCTGCCATTGCATCAAATCGGAGGCCAATCGTCTGGAAGCGGACGAGTCGTTTGCCCAACAAATGGACGTCTATTTCAATCTTTTGCGGAATGTGTTGAGGAATAGTCAACTGAAGCCCATTTCACGCGCTCTTCTTCTGGAAGTGATTGAGTTGAGAGCCGCCAACTGGACAGACGTCGACCACATAGACAAGTATTACAGCAAAAAGTTGCCAGAATTGAGAGCCAATGACTTAATGGACACGAAAAGCATTTCCTCTTTCGATTCCAACGAGAGCTCCAAGTGTTCAGTGAAGGCGTCAAAAGTGGCCGCAAAGGTGTCTTTGAAACAAGAGGTGGTCATCAGAAATGGTGACTCAGGAAAAGGTAATTGTGTTGATATTTGGATATGATTTTTGATATGTTTTTATAATACATTACAAAGTGATGGGAATTAAAGGCAGAAGAGTTCATATGATAGAAGAGATGAGCCAAACAGTGATATCTTTTCAAAGAGGTTTGTTTCGCAAAATGCTTTCAGTGTTTCTCATCGATTGGCTTTCAGTTATGAATTGAATCATTGGTTTATATTAAAAGCAATTTTGCATTCAATTAACCTTTAATTAACGCACTATTGATTGAAATGTATTTTTGGCAAATAATTACAGACTATATTGTATTGAATAGCTTTAATTTATACTGTAATATATTGTTGTAATTAATGATTGATTAATGAATGTGTTTGAACCATACGTGCAGTGCCTCCCGGAGCTAAAGAGCGAATGGTTCAGATCATTGGTCCGACCGAAGAGAACATTGAACGCGCAAAACGTCTTATTGAAGACACTATCAGACGAAACACTTCTCCCGTGCCTTTCGATTCACACGACAAACCTATTAATGATTTGAATCTCAATGAGAAGACAGTCGTAAACAATGAAAAGATGGCCATTAATGCCAAAAGTGATGCCATAATTGATGATCAAATGGGATTCACTTTCACAGTCACAGTCGATAATGAAGTGCTTAAGTTGTCGACCAATAGCTATAGAGTTGGCATCAAAGCTAAGCAGTTGTTGGAAGAAAAGTTTGCCATCAAATATGATTCAGAGTCTCAGACATGTTGTGGAGATGAGCCTAAAGAAGTGAGTGACACCACAACTGATCCACAACTGTATGACAAGGAGTTGATGAGACAACAAAGACTCAAATTGGAGGCAATAAACTGGGAAACAATTGAACCGATATCTGAGTTGAAGGATACGCCATCCGTGGCAACGGTTCCCATTGGGAGAACTTCATTGCGATTCATGTCTAACCAGAAGTCTAAGTCAAAGGATGAGAAGATTACATACGATCGACAGTTTCTATTGAATTGCGCGGAATTGCCGTTAAGTAACGTATTGTCTGGAGAAGAGGTGATGAAACTGAAGGTCAAAATACCAGAGATTTTCCGCAATATAACAAACCATTAGATACTATACTATATAGTAATCTGATTTAGATCTCATCAAAACCCGTGCCTTATATTCAAAATTATTTTCAGTCAAATTTTAGTCAAATTCAATATTAATGTTTGTTTTACTCATTTGTTTAATTTATTACAAAACAAAATCTTTTAAATGCTTTAATGATATTAAATATCAAATAAAATAAATAAATTAAATACTTTGCGTTTTTATAGCTTTAAAAACTTATAAATTAATGTTAAATAATGTTTGGAAATAAGAGATCAATTGAGAGAAGAGTTGACTCGCGAAGAGGTGTCCAAATGTGGCAGAAAGTAAGTCTTGAGTTGAGTATTAAGTCGTTTGATCTCATCATCAAATCTCTCCATATGTCTGACGGCAAGAGTGAAGGCAACCACTCCTTCACCGCTGGCGGAGAAGCCATAGTTGGAGATGACATCCATCAGGACCTGAGTGGCCATCGGAAACACGAACCGCATGTGTCTGACGGCCGCCAACTGTGGCCCCAATCGGTGGCACTCAGTATGGGATGAGTCGGCGAGACGTCCGGCCGAAGACATCTTCGTCTGGTTTGTGGTCTCATTCATGGCTCGAATCACTTCATTGAGCACTAACTTCGCGTGCGATGGACTCATCTGCGGAACCGATTCCCCCGAAGACACCGAAGCCATCGTGTGATGCACTCAATCGATGGCCACAACACTCGCCAATCAATCCATAACTCAATTAACAAATGGTTTTATAAATCATTCAAAAATTGTTTTCTTCACAAAAAACACAAACATTTGTTTCATTCATAAAAAACGTTTTCATTTGTTATTTAAGTGTTTATTCAAACAAAAGATTACTTTTAATGAGGGGTTTAGGGTTGAGATGAGGGACTTATTGTGTTCATTATAATGCTAACTAAAATAAGGGGCAAATGTAACGCTATTTGTGTATAATATTATACAGTTTACACTGTTTTATATAAAGTAATTAATAATTAATTAAAAATTATATTTAGTATTTAAATATTTAGTTAAATACTTAAAGATTAAGATTTAAAATATACTCAAGAAGATTTATTTAGGTATTTAAAGGATAAGTGAATTAAGAAAATGTTGAATCCTTAATGAGATTGTAGTGAATAAGCAATAAATTAAACGTTTTATAATAAAAGCCCATTAGATATGGAAAAAGCATTGCATTTGTTGTCATAAAAAGTAATTTATTGTATAAATGGTTAATAAAAAGCAAAAGTTGTGTAAAAATAGCAAAAATAAACAAAATATAAATCGTTTTCTAATTTAAAAGTTTTGAAAACTAAATCCAATTGAAGTAAAAATCATTGCTTTAAATGTATTGATGTTTTGACTCAACACTTGAGATGAGTTCAGACAAACTGGAGATCAGATATGAGGGCAAAGAAGTGGTGGCTTTGGTTAAGTGGAAAGTAAGAGTCGGCCAACGGATCGGTCAAAGCGGTCAACAACTGTTCACTTATCGGTTGTTGGGATCAAATGATGAGCCAATCGGTGACAACATTGCCTACAAGTGTCGTAAAGTGGGACTCATTGTGGACTCGATGGTCAAAAAAGAGGGCGATTTAGTGGTTCCCAACGAAGTGGTCATTCAATACAAGGAATGTCTTCACAACACAGTCATGAAGGACTTGTGCGCCGACTGTGGCGCTAATATCAACGCCTTGGACGCGGATCAGCGCCGAAGAATAGCCGAACTGACGTCCGTATCGATGGTTCATTCGGTGCCCGAACTCCGGGTCAGTAAAGAGAGGGCCGAGACTTTGGGAAGAGCTGATGAACAGAGGCTCCTGAAGGACAGGAAACTGGTTTTGCTCGTCGACTTGGATCAGACGCTCATTCACTCGACCAATCATAACATCCCATCCGATGAGCCAGACGTGCATCACTTCCAACTGTACGGTCCGCACACGCAATGGTATCACACGAAGTTCAGACCAAATACACTGCCATTCTTGGAGTCCATGTCGAAGCTCTTTGAGCTCCATATCTGTACGTTCGGCGCCAGACGTTATGCCCATACGATCGCTAACCTAATGGATCCCAAAGAACTGTATTTCCCGAAAGACAGGATTCTTTCGCGCGACGAATGCTTTGATCCCAATCTGAAGACAGCGAACATGAAGTCATTGTTTCCGTGCGGAGACTCAATGGTCTGTATTATTGACGATCGCGAAGACGTGTGGAATTTTGCGCCCAATTTAGTGACCGTTAAGCCATACGTGTGTTTCCGCGACACCGGAGATATCAATGCACCGGAAAAGGCTGTCGGCCCTCAAGTCGACCAATCGGTCGATAAAACAGACGAATTGAAAGACTTGACGGAATCAACAGTTGTTGAAGTGTTGGACGAAAAGGAACAGCAAATCGATGCCAACAAACCAAGTGTTGAAACACCGGATGTAACGGAAAATAGTTTGCAAAACACAACACAAACAAAACCAGAAGAAGATGTGGAAACAACTCGTGAGACAACCGATGAGAATAGTGTCGAAAAAGTCGAGACCAAAGAAGAGGACTCTAAAAGCGAAGAGAAAGTTGAATCCAAGGACTCGTCAACTGATTCACCAAAGATTATTCAAATGGAAAGTGAATTAAATTCAAATTCTTCTTCGAATGAAATGATTGACGAAAATAAGGACAAAAAGGAGAATAAATTGGCGACAAAATCAGACTCGAGTGTAAAGCCGAGAGAATCCAACGAAGACACAGACGATTATCTGCTATATTTGGAGGAAATATTGACTCGAATTCATAGCGAATATTATAAAGAATACGACGAAAAGATGAAATATAAGTCCGAATCCGAAGAGATTAAGATTCCGAACCTCAAGGAAATCATACCTAATGTGCGGAAAAAGATATTGAATGGCATTAATATAGTGTTCAGTGGAGTGATGCCCACAAATATGCCGCCAGAAAAGCACAAACTCTATGCAATCGCCAAAAGTTTTGGCGCAACCATTAGTACAGATGTGGTGACCGATGGGTCGCCCAAAACGACTCATTTGATTGCCGCCAAATGGGGAACCGTTAAAGTGAACAAATGTGTTAAAGCGAAGAACGTATGGATTATTAAACCCAATTGGCTTTACTGTTGTGCTGAACGCTGGGAAAGGGTTGACGAACGCCTCTATCTGTTGGACAGAGAGATGGCGACCACCGATAGGGGAAAGACTTCTGCCAAACAAATACTCGACACTAAAATGGAAATGAAGCGATCGAGTAGTGGTCCAAAGCCCGAGTCGACAATTGCGACCACTTTTGCCACTTATGACCCAAAGACTGGCAAAAGAGTACGATCTCAAAGTCAAACACAGAATCCTTTTTTAGAGCAAAGCCCAGAAATGAGTGTTAAGTCGAGTGGAAGCGATCAGAACCAGCAGTTGTTAGAGCAGAGCCGGCAAATACAACCCCATAATATGCTCGACTTTTCACCGCTTTCTGGCTTTAGTATCAATGAATTGCAAAGTATGGGCAAAGAAGTAGACGACGCGTGCAGTGAAGGCGACGCCATGAGCACCGGTAACACTGATAGCGATTCCGATGTCGATATTGAAGACATTGAGAGCAATAACAACAATAAGAAGAAGAAATGCGACAAAAGAAAGGTTGAGTCGTCCAGTGATGACAGCGAAGACGGAGAGTATCCGAAGGGTTGGAATCAAAACAAGAAGAAGAAAACGATTGAAAGGAAACGAGTGGTGGAAATGGAAGAAACAAACGACTCGACCAGAGATTGGGATGATTTTGAAAGCAAACCTCTAAATGATTGCGAAGAGGAAGAGTCCACTGATAACCAATCTATTGGTTCTGTAGACGAAGAGATGGCTTTAGCCGTCGAGAGAGAGTTTCTCAGTTAGTCTTTCGATAATTGTATGTTTTTTCGAGTTATTTCGAGACTAATATGTATTAAAATTTCATTTTTATTATGCATTATATAAACCGTTCATTTATTTGTAAATCTAATCTCATTTGAATAGTATTTTAAAAATATCATTAAAATCTATTATATTGACCATTGAGTTCACTTATTGAGTGAGTGAGTGAGTGAGTGAATAAGCAATAAATTAAACGTTTTATAATAAAAGCCCATTAGATATGGAAAACGCATTGCATTTGTTGTCATAAAAAGTAATTTATTGTAAATAATTAAAACATTAATGATATAATCAATAAGAAATTGTGCAAAAAACCTAAAAATAATAATGTATTGCTATTACAGAGCAAAACCTGTAGCGATAGTAGTGTTGTATGTGTTGTCTATGTGTGCGAGGAGAGAGAGAGAGAGAGAGAGAGGCGATTCCAATTTGACTACTTATGATGAGAAGAGTTGATAATGCGTTCAAATATAGAAAATGGTAAATGTTATGATATAGTAATGACGGCTGATTAAGCCTAATACAAATAATGTAGTCATTTGCTATTGAATAACATTACTTCAAAAACTGATGAAATATAATGTTTTAATTAAATTGAAAAACAACTTTTAAGGATTAAAGTAATGGTATATTTGTTTTAAAATTAAAATAATTTAATAATTATAACAAACAATGTTTTCGACGATTGAGTGAAATAATTGACAAAATAATGACAAAATTGACATAAAAAATATTAAGATTAGGATTTACTTGAAGTGCGATCTGTTTGGGACATTCAATACAGAATTTGAATCACTATTCGTTGAGTTACTCATCGCTAGTCCAACACATCCGTCGCCCTTAAGAACGCCCACATTCTTCCAGTTCTCCAAATAATTGGCTTTCAATAGAAATGTCAAAAAAGAGATTAATTTCATTGACTAATGACTAAAAGAAATAATGACAACACCTTTCCAGAGACGGACAGTGCCGTCATCTCCAGACGAGGCCAGAATAGTTCCGGTGATATTCCACGAGACTCTCCACACTTGTGAGCCGTGGTCTTCAAAAGAGGCCACAATCCGGATATCGTATCGATTGGTGTCGTTGTGTTGAGTCAATTGTCCCATTTGTTGAGCCGCCGGTTCCTGAACTGTGGGTGCGATCGACAGTATCTTCACGTCTTTAGTGGTGGCGACTCCGAGCAGATCATAAGATCGGCCGACGTTTGGCGCGAATGCGATGTCATGAACGGAATCGTTGATGGCGTGTGTGATCTCCACTCTCTGCCACGTCCTGTGATTTTCGTTGTACTCATATATCAATACTTTGGAACCGCTGTTATTCGTGTCATCGCTGCCGACGGCTATCATCGGTGACCGAAGTCGAGTCAACGACGGATTCCATGTGAGAGAACTGCACGCTTTGTTGCACACAATCTCGTACTGAACGGACCACTGGCTAACATTCATCACATCCGGCGCTTCGTATATGCGAACGATTCCATCCGAAGAACACGTGGCCAACAGAAGGCCCGCGTGTTTGGGCGCAAACTTCACGTCCGTCACAGACGTACGGCTGTCCACAAAACTGTGGCGTTTAAACCAAACCGATTGATTCCGCTCTCCATTGTTGTTGTCCACGACTTGAAACACAAGCAATCAATGAGTTGTCATATAAGACACAAAAAGAGATCATTTACTCATTTCCTCCCAAACAATGGCAGTCCTATCGAAAGAACTCGTGGCCAGAATCTGTCCGAACTCCGGGTGAGCCCACGTCACCTTCCAAACGGATCCCGAGTGAGTCTTCCACGAAGCCGTGCAAACCCATTGGTTGTCTTCGCCGATATCCCAAACCTGATCCGAACCCAAACAAATCAAACACATTATCACAGCTGACAAAACGTGGCCATCGATTGATACATACTTTAACGCTCTGGTCTGAAGAACATGTGGCCAGACGTCGACCGTAATAGTCGTACGCGATGTCATGGATCAGATCTTTGTGGTCGGCGTGAATACTACGGGTATTCATGTCTTCAGATGGACTCAATTCAAGCCAAACGTCGACTCAATTATCAATTGTTTGCCGAGTTTTGAATGTTTTCACAACCAATCCATTCATACATTACGTTATGATCACTACATCTGCCCATCAATTGTATGGCAATTGTATTACAGTTAGAGATTTGCACTTCATTTCAATGCAATACCACTTTATAAGTTGTGTAACAATTAATTGATTATGCAATAACACCATGCTCATTACCAGCATATTCACATTTCTAACATTTGTAAGTATATTCAGCTTAATGAGAGAATATACAGTTGGCTTAACTCTCTTTAATTAATTGTGGCACATATTTAGAAACATTTTTAATCATAACTAAAAAAATTTAACTGTACAAATAATTTATACGTTTGAAATTAATCGTTAAAAATATTAAGAACTGCACAATTAAAACAAATTGAGAATAATTAATTAATTAATTAATGCGAAATAATGATAGCATGATTTGATGTTTGGCCAATTAATGGCCACAATAATTACCAAATTCTACAAAATTTGTAAAAATGTAGAAAGGTAGCTTCAAATATATTCATTCATATTTCTATTCTTCAGTGAACCACTAAATCATATAATTTTTAATAATTATAATTACATAAAAGTTATTAATTTAATTAACAGATTGTTTAATATATTTTTAAATTATACTATTATTACAAAATCACTGCCTTTCGTAATATAATGATTGCATTACGAAGTTGTTATAACTTTAGACTGAGTTCCGGTTTATGACGATTACAACATTGCAAAAGTTGTTTGTAAATTACAAGTTTGTAATAAAACAAATTTTGTTAATCATTTCTTTGTATGTGAGCCACAGATCACTTCCTCCTGTGTCTCAAACTAATCCTTTTATTATCTTTTGTCTGTATTTGAATATTATATGCATTTATGGTATCGAGAGATGATATAATCGTATATTTTATGAATAAAGCTCATCAGAATATTTACATTTATTCATAGGTTCAAATATTTTTTATAATATTTACTAAAATAGGGTAAAATATTTGCCTAAATATTGATTTATAAATCTTAAAATATATAGTAAAACTTTCAAATAATAAATTGAGATGCTGCATGAGCAGTTCTTAAGCACTATTTAGATTTTCATTATAATTTAACTGTTACAATATTTAAAATACATTTAAACAACGAGTAAATTATAATTAAATTATCAAATTTTGTACATTTCTATTGGTCGTTAAGATACCACTGACTACTACTAAAAATCACAATTCTAGCAATTTATTTAAATATTTAACATTTTTTATGACTCAAACATTGGTTTATATTTAAAATAAAACGTTATTAAAACGTCCTTATTATGTGATTACAGTTTACCACCAAAATCTTATACAATTATCTTTAACGGAGTAAACATAAAAAATATTTTGATGGGCTCTACTTATGAATATTAATAACATTGTATTTGCATTTCAAATAAAATTTCGAAAAATGATTGCAATCTTCGAAAAGGGGTTTTAGTGTTTATTTTTGGTCTAAATTTAGAAAACTTTACACAAAATAAATAAAATATTCAATAGATTTGGAAAGATTTGCATCAAATATATCAATAATGATATGTCAATAAAATAAAA
This sequence comes from Medioppia subpectinata, assembly GCA_905368565.1. Classification (NCBI taxonomy): domain Eukaryota; kingdom Metazoa; phylum Arthropoda; class Arachnida; order Sarcoptiformes; family Oppiidae; genus Medioppia; species Medioppia subpectinata. The sequence goes on from CAJPIZ010003233.1 coordinate 9,713, forward strand.
CAAATGGACAAAAAATACATCAACAAGAATATCGTAAGAAATATATTTATAACTCGTTTAAAACTAATATTAAATTAAATTTTAGTAATAATAGTCAGAGAAAAGTATGAAATTATTTATCGTTGAAAATATCTAAACATTTATTTGAGTGAAAGGAATGAATAAATTGATTGCATATAAACTGTATTAAGTCTTAAGACAATAAATGGCACTCAAAATACAGTCAATGAACGAAAAATCTTTATATATATAAATCATAATTAAAAACAAAAGTTATTTAAATTAAAAATAATTAATGAAATGATTGTATGAAAAATGAAAGCAATAAATGATTTTGTTTTGTGAAAGCATTTGGAATAACAGCTAATAAATCAAGAAATTGATTCCATGTCTTCATTATTGGGAATCGTTATGGCATTCATTATAGTATAGATGAGAAGAGAAATACAATTGTCTTATGGTTTCTATCATTTTTGTCAAAATAAATAGAAAGAAATGATACAAAAGTTATCTCATATTCATATCAATCTATTATAATAATAATAATTAATAATAAAATCAATTTTTTGACATAATATTCAAAGTTATCCAAAAATGTGAGTCAAATATAGCAAATGATCGGCAAATGGAAGTGACAATGAGTTCTTCGGGAGAGAGGATATCGTGTTTCAATGGGAGTCACTCTCGTCGTCGGCGTCGATGTGTGACGACATTTGATGTTTGTTATCATTGGGCACCTCATGGTTGCCATTAGTGGTCTCGAAGAGCGCCAAATCCATGTCTGGCAGCTGTCCGTTGTGTGCAGTGCCCGCGTGGGCCAGGAATAGGTCTTTCAGAAAATTCAACTCTTTGGTCAATATCTTGATCTTCGTCTCAAGCATTTCGTTCTCTTGTTTCAATTGATTCACTCTTTCCAGCGTCTGTTGTGTCCGAACCTTAGACTTATTCCTCGACTTCTTAACGGCCATATTATTGCGTTCGCGTCTCTTCTTGTATTCATCGCTGTCTTTGTCGAGAACCACTCGATTCACTCTCGCGTATTGCTTACTATCCGATCCCATATTGGACTCCGACTCCGACATCGAAGACTCATCGGACAATTCTTCGGCCTTCAAGTCCTCGTCGACGAGCTTCGACTTCTTCGGCAGTTTAGTGATCGGCGCCATCGGATGGACTGACTCTCGGATAATGATATCAGTGTTTACTTCTTATGGGTTTGTGTCGGACGTGAAGGTAGAGAGACGTCAAGTGATGTCAACACCAGTTATATAAGAGTTATATAAAGTGATGGCAATTGTTATGCAATACCCAAACAGTGACGCAATATATGCTATGATTTGCCACCAAATCAGTCAATACAAGACACCCGTCAATGGATCCGCTGTTTAAACCACTAAATTACTGTTAAATCAATGATACCATTAATAAGAGTGTAAATTGGGTTCAATTCAAGTGATTAATTGGCAAATAATGGGACAATGGGTGGAGTGTATTGAGTGGTGTGTTGTCTGCCATCAAATGGATCCCAAAAAATGACAAACAAAACGCCAAACAGAGCTCACAATCGTCTCAAACAACACAACTAAACACTAATCAAAAGCAAACCAATGGTTTAAATGCGAGTATTGTTTGAAACGTTTGTTAAAAGCGATTAATAATTGAATTTAATGTTAGGATTACATACAAAATGAGTGACGAAATCAATTGAATAATACATACATTTCAATGCAATCTCTCGTTGTGTGCGAATTGGCGTTCAGTTTGTGTGCAAATGTATGTATCGTTCATTCAATGCATTCAAACACACTCTTTGTGTCACTACTATTGAGCAATACCTCAACACATGCCGACCCACAGCCTCTCCACCCGGGGGTGTGCGGGGGGTCCACACACTCACACCCCCTACACCTCTCACACCCCCACCCCATACCACACATACCTGTGCCCATCACTCCTCTAAATTTTTGCTCAATTAGCCGATGATTTAATTGTTTGGTTAACTAATAGTGATTATAATGACTACAACGGGGGAGTGAAGCACATGTACGACAGGCCTCGGTCTGTGCCGTTGAGCGGCTAATACTGGTTGCAGTGTTTGGTGTGTTTCGTCATACAATATGTACATAAAGTTTGTTTTGCAGTAATTGTGCGCACATTTCGTATACATTTGCCATACATTTGCTGCAAACCCTGTTTTGAATGCATTTCCCAATGCATTGAATGCGCCAATAGTTGGAAGACTCGCTATTCCTCTCACCCACAGAATTATTGCCTTCACTTCTCATGTCATTAAACCTTTGATTTAAATTTAGTTCACAATTACTGTTAATCGTAAGAATATTAAAAACATAATTCTTTAAATGAATTTTACTCTATAATAAAAATATTGCTTAAAAT
>CAJPIZ010003234.1:0-12106 GCA_905368565.1 Medioppia subpectinata
AGAAATTTCGTAATTTCCCAGGTAATTTGTTTGTAAAATTGAATTTTCATCGGGATCTCAATGGTACTTGTGAAAATCTGGTCGGGACCAAATGTGTCAAACAGGGACTTATCCCGAAAAAAAGGACGAGTTGGTCACTCTAAACAGTATTGTCATTTGAAAAATTATTTACATGTTTTTATAAAAAACCAACCAACAATAAGTTATACAATAAGTATGAACCATGTAAAACCATCTCAAATGTTCATGCATCCATTTCCGTTACATACCGTACATTGTGTTATACCATATTTTCTCAGTGGTCGGCCGAGTCTGACGATATATATGTGATTAACGTCCGTAACATAAAAGCATCCAATTATATGTATATAAATGTGCGAAATAAATCGTTAATAAGAAATCTCAATGTGTTTATCCATCCGCGTAGGGATAGGGTGAGGAACATATTTGAAAAATCAATGATTACATTCAACTTACAAAATAGTAGTCAATGTGATATTAAATTTAGAAAAACAGAAGTTAAATTTTATACTAAATTTCGTAATAAAAAATGTTTCATAAAACAAACACGCGTTGAATGTGAATCTAAATGCAAAATTAGAGAATATTACCGCAAATATTATTCAATTGCTTTTAGAGAGTTAATTTATGAAGATGATTATGAAGCAAATACAACTGATTTTATGATATATAATATATACAATAATAGTTTTGATAGAGAATGCGAGAGTGAATGTAGTGATCGGATAGAATGCATTCAACACTATTATTCTATAGATTATACCCTGGATAACAGGGTTAGTCGACGGTTTCAAATTGCATTACGCTTACCGTCAGAACCGGAAACAGTATACGAGATATCGTTGAAGATGTCGTGGGAGGAGTACCTCGTGTTTGTCGGATCCCTATTGAGTCTATGGTTTGGCTTATCGTTGCTTTTGTTGACTAAAATAATGTTACAATTTATAACCAAATATATTTCATTTAGTTCAAGTAAAATTACGGCAATCAATAATATAAAGAATAATATTCTTATAAATAGATATAAAACAAATAATGTACACATAAATCAGAAATTACTTAGAAGGTCTAATGTCAATTCAATAAATTATTTAAAACGGAGATAAGCCAATTAAATATCCTGTTAAATGAACTGTGTAAACTAATTCCAATTACAATGTCTAAATTTTAAATAATATTTTTTATTTAATAAAACTACTGTATATACGGTATCTAATATATTTTTGCTTAAATAAATAAATTTCAAGCATGCTTTGTTTTAATGTTTCAATTTGAAGAATTTTACAAATAAGGAGTATTACTAGGCTAACCGTTTGAAATCGATTTGAAATCGATTTTGGTTGATTTTATAAATATTAAAGCGTAATGTTTAATTTATTTGCTTACAAACAGGTCTGTTAGCGTTACTCAAAGAGAAAGATAAATGACAATATACTTTAATATATAGTTTTAAAAAATAAACGGTTAGCCTAAGTATTACTGTATAAATAGGGATTTATAATTATGGGAAAATTAAAAATTTATAATGAGTTTATTTTGAATTTAAGTAATAATTTCAAATATATTTATTAGATATAAAAATTAAAATAATTCTTAGATATATTAATAAACAAATCTAATGTTGTAAATATGTTGTCACATATGAAACACGTATTAAACATTTAATACACAATGTGGTAATGAGTAAGGCTAGAAATGCTATTTTTAATATATATTTCAACATGATTCATTTATGAGATTTTACATTAAAAGTATTAGATTAAGGTGCAAAAGATACAAAATTACACTTTAATATAACTTTATATTTTTTACCACTTTTTTACCACTTTTTTTAGCCCTAGTAATGAGTTAACATAAATGATTAGAATATATTAGAATACAATTATAATTAAAATAAATTATTTATAATAAATATTATGTTAATTTCATTTGCATTTTAATGTTATGGAAAATTATTTAATATTCAATAGAAATGTTAAGCAACACAATACCGTATATTATATTATAAAATTTTTATTAAAAGCAATATGCTAACTAATTGTTATGTTATTGGAAATTAAAAGTAAAATACAATTTAAAACAACATTACCTTAGAAACATCAATACATATATCATGTGCTAAATGTCAAATAGGACCCTAAATAGGACATCAAATTAAAAGTGATTAACATATTAGTTATGTAATTAAATGTACTGAAGCAATATAACAAAATATTATAACATTTTGATGTAAACCTATATATTATTTCAGAAAATCATATATAAAATCTTGTCTTAAATAAAAATATGTACAAAATTAATCATCAAATTTATAAATTATATAAAATTTTGAAAAATAAAATTACTTTTAAATCCGTATTATTAAAAACATTACTGTTGTGTGGATTTCTATACCAAACGTATGAAATCAGTTTAATATATTTCTCATACGAAACCACAACAACCATTGGTTTTAAATCGGATAGATCATTTAGCCCACCAGCTGTTACCATGTGTGTGCCAATGAGTAATTTCATTAACAAACAAGTATGGGACAAGTATAATAATTCAAATAAATTTGATAGGTTACAATTTAAAAATCAATCAATTAAAGCAATACTTTCATCGTTAGTCGACCATGAACAAATTTATTATTGCAACATTTATTCAACAAACAAACGATATGAATGTGATAGAATAGTATCATATAAAATAGGATATCTTAATGAATATATGCAAATTTGTTGGACTGAATTGTCTCAATGGACTAACGAGTCGGACACCCGGTATATATTTAATACAAATACATATTCGAGATTATTTATGGAGATAGAATTTATCGATCGATCGATAACTGAGCAAGTAAAATTTTGTTTACATTCCCGGTCGACAGTACACAGGAACTTTTTTAGTGAAAAATTTATATCTATTAACACTCGTCACAATAATGTATATCGAGTTAAATATAGAAAAACTACAATAATATTAAAACACAAAATGAATAATAAAAAGTGTTTCATAAATCAAAACCGAAATGAATGTGTAAATGAATGCATGATTCGGGAATATTACCGGAAATATTCTGCATTTCCCGACAATTACATACTTTATACCGATATCGACAATACTGTTAACACTACACAACAGTTTAACCATTCGGTTAGAATTGATAGACAGTGCGAACGTAAATGCAGTGACCGAATAGAGTGTATACAACACTACTATTCTGTTTATTATGAAGTAGATTATAATTATCGGGTAAGAAATCAATTGTTTTTAACATTCAAAATACCGTCAGAACCCGATATGGTGTACGAGATATCGTTGAAAATGTCATTTGAAGAGTATGTGGTATTCATCGGATCACTTCTGGGTCTATGGTTTGGATATTCGTTTTTAATGTTTACAAACACTTTATCGATTGTATTAACTAAATTGTGGATAAAAATATATAATAAAAATTGTGTGACAATTAAACCAATTGTTATTAATAATAAATCGTCGATAAGAAATGAATTAACACTTTATTTTCAAAACTCAATACATTATCAATCGTCGCGTCGGAGACATAGAAATGCATGCAACTATTTGAATCGTAACTGCGATACAGCTATGTATTGACACCAATATTAGTAAACTAAAACTTTAGATACAAAGATCTTTAATAATTTAACAGTTAGATTCATATAATGTTTTACATACATGTATTTTGTATATTCACATATTATTTATAATGATGCTAAATAGTAATAAATATAAAATGTGTGGCTTGTTACATTTTAAACCATTGATTTACATTTCAAATAATAAAATAATTAAATTTTTAACTAATAATGTTATCTATAATATTATAATATAATAATAATATAAGGGGTTATATGATGTATATTCCTAGCATTTATCATTAGAAGGTAATATTTTTTGGTAAAAGTAAAAATTACATTATTTTTAGTTACAAATTTTATACAAATCAAATTATTTGTATAAATTATAATACATATTATTGGTTTATAACCATGCGTCTTTTATTAACGGGACGATTACGGGCAAGAATATTATTATAGTTTATAATAAAAATGTTATTATTAACGTTATTATTATAAATTTTTTGCTTATATTTGTTATACATGGCTATCATTGACGACACGCTTAATCTAGATAAAAATAGTAACGAGAAACCAAACCATAGGCTGAATATACTGGCGATTAAACACAAAAATTCACTCAAATCTGTTTTAGGAATTTGTCTAAACGTAATCACCGGTAGGGATGGAATCAGAAATAGCAATTCGTCAACAGACTTATCATTTATATGATTTGCCCATGGTCGATTCAACTCCTTTTGAACAATCTGATAGTACTCTTGGTAACATTCAGGTCTCTGACCACAAACACCGTTACATTCATTAACCATTTGATCGTTAGGATCGACTCTATCGGTAAATCTTAGGCTCAGATTCCGATCGTATATCAGATAATTGTTGGGCAAATAGTCGTATCGTTTAACCGATAAAGCGATCATACATTTTGCGTGACAGTCGGCCAGCGATCGGTGTCCGAGAGTCGAGTAGTGGACACAACTGCTCCCGTATGGGGCCGGCAATAGCTTGACCACAGTTTTTTGATACTCAAGCATAATGTAATCAAATTTTATTTTGATATAAGTGTGTCCGCTCTGCATGGGCTGAGTAACCAAATTTGCTCTAGAATGTATGTGCAGGAACAAACCAGTGGCCAAATACAATTGATACATTTCCAATAAAAACTGTTCACCCTGCTTTTTGCTGGTTTTTGCTACTATCTTATATCTATCATCCGACGAGTTGCCGTCTAATTGCGAGAATAATGTCATACAATAGTAGTCATCGCTAATAGAGTGACCAACTGGAACTACATCTTTGCAATCCACTATGGTACGATTTGTAGTCTTTGCCAATAATAATGGTGTATCTAATCTGCAATCTTCATATGCATAACGAGGTTTAATATATGCTATATATTGCTCGGCAATTGACATGTTTCTAATTGTCAATCCGTATAAATAAGCTTGCTCATTTTTAGTGATGTTAAGCCTGGATATTTGACGTCGTGTTCTTCTGATATAATTTCTAGTTAAGTAATTGGTTTTTATAGAGCATAAAGTAATTGCCGGCAATGATATGATAGTCTCAGTTTTGTAGTCAACATCGGTTGTGGTCTCGTATGAAAAATAATGCGTTATAATACTAGAAATTTGAATACAACATCCGATTAAACACAATAATCGAGAGATATTTTTGTAATTTTTTATTTCTTTTATTATATATTTAAGCATAAATCTAATCAATGTTTTAACCATGATTAAACTGAATTAAAAATTATTTGGTAGTGTATAAAGTTTACTTTACTTTACAATATCATAATAATGATAAGAAAATTGTAATTTATTTAATTGCAATATTTACGTAATATAACCAACTTGATGCAATGTATTTAGCGAATTATGTTTAATTTATGGCATCACTGTGAAATCTATGATAACACAAAAATATTTGATTAAACTTGTTGTCATGGTTAAATGTGTTTTGAAACAAACAACCCAATATTAAACATGGGTGTAGCACATATAATAAAATAATTATAATTAAATAATATATTATTGATAATATTCAACTAATTAAATATTTCTAAATTTGTTTATTAATAGATATCATTTATTTAATATAAGTAGCACATAAATTTTTCATACATAAACATAAACAAATTGTAACTTGAATTAAAAACAAAATTAGTTTAGGGATTGCAGCATTTTTTAATTTAAATGCAATATTATATATCAAATAATATAACGAGTCAGTCATATACTATTAGCCTCTGCGTTTTTATAATAACTTTAATCACTAAACAAAATATTTTCGTTCATCCTAATTCCTATGGACATGTTTAAAACGGTTTATAAATTGTTTTCCGTTAACATAATCAACAAATGGTCAGAAATGATTAAATTATGAACAAATTTCAAAATAAATACAACTTATATATTGTATATATCGTAATAATGCATAGCTTTCTAGTCAATAGCCCTGTTCTCTGTTTGATACACTATTAATCACAACTTTTTATTGCTTTTAACGTTGCCTCAATTGAATTGAATTGTATATATTTATTGAAAAATAATAATATAAACTGTTCTGAACATGTACATACCAATTGGAATGGGCTATTTCATTTGTCAAATGAATTTTGTTCGTGTTTAAAGTTATTATAAAAACGCAGAGACTAACAGTATATGACTGACTCGTTATATTCATTATTGTTTAGGATTGCATCTAATTAAAAAAATGCAGCAATTCTTAAATTAATTAGATTTTGTTTTTAATTCAAGTTATAAATTGTTTATGTATAAAACATATGCATATGTATTTATGGTTACTAGGAAGTGAAAACCAAAAATATAGATATGATATGATACACAAATAAAAATTTATTGATGAGAGGAATGCATTTCTAAAAAATGTTGAAACTTATATGTAAATGAAACATGAATCACACGCTAGAATACATTTAAATAGACCACGGTTCCATTATTTTTGCCCCGTGGCCATTATTTTTTGGCTTCGAGGCCATTACCTTTGGCCCCAAAGCAATTACATTTTGGCCCCAACTCATATAAATACAATATAAAAATAATTGAATCGGATCTTAGAATTGCTGCGAATTTGATACGACTAAAAAATTATACGTTTTATATTAATTAAAAGTTGCTTACCTTATGGTGATATGAATATTAATCAATATGTTCATTAAAATCAATTAATAAAATACAAAATGAAGTATGTTTTGGCACTAATGTTGGTGTCTCTGTTGGCGGCCGTAACTGTGGCCGACCCGGTAAAGCCGAAAGGCTCGGGCGATGGCAAGTCTAAGGCGGACAACAACGAGGACGGGGAAAGGCGTGCGTCTGAAACGCCGTACAAAGAGGCTGACGAGCCTAAAGATAGGACGCCGTTTGGCACACATCGCGCGACTAACAAATTCAATGACGACGACAACAACAGGCGTGCGATTACGGAGCCGTACGAAAACGCTGACACTACGAGTGTAAAGCCGACTAAACGTGCGAGCGATAGGCATTCAGCCTCTAAGGACAGGCGCGGACAGATGCGGGGCAGACAGAGAGGCGGTAATTCAATTAGGGGCGGCATTGGGCGATGAAGGACGACGGTGAAAGCGCAATAGGACCAGAGCTGCATTCATTCAAATTTAATATATGAGTTTTTAGTTTTTTATACTGATTATGTTAGTGAATGTATGAATTTTGTTTTGTTTGTCTTTTTTAATAAAAATTGTATATGTAGCTAAATTTCTTAATTGTGTTTCTCATAATTATTTTGTAGTGAAATTTATTTAGACAAGTATTATTTATATATATAAAGTGAAAGAATATAATGTATACAACAATATAATACAGTTTAATATGGAGAATAACTTAGTGTTATTATAATTATTGTTTTAGAAATTATTTTTAAAATACCGTCAGAGCCCGATATGGTGTACAAGATATCGTTGAAAATGTCAGTCGATGAGATAATAACATGTTTTGGGTATATTTAAAAATTACATAATTTTTAATTAGAGATTTTATAAAAATCGAAGTAGATACAAAGAACTAATAAACTAGATACTAAGATTGATATATGTTTTACAAATATTTTGTATTTTCACATATTCGCATATTAAAGTATAATAATACAAAAAAAAGTAATATCCAGTCCGTCAATATACTGTATATCCGCCAATCAGAAATCAGAATATCTCCTAAACGATATGAGCTAGATCTATTCTGTAAAGTGCATAATGATGGTCCTTATATCTAATATTTTTTGTATGAAAATTTTGTAAAATCACATGACTGGAACATAGAAATTTTTGTGGCATTTCGAAATGTCATAATTTTAGCCAAGTTGAAAGGGGGGGGGTCGGAAGAGGGCGGGTATGCTATTTAAAAGAGGAGATATCAAAAGGTAATAATCACCTACAACTACTATCATCAGATTGCTAGAATTTACACAGTAGGATGACAAACTTGTGCAAATTTTGCATGTTAACCTATGGGACGTAAAAATAAAATTAGATTTACATATAGAGATTTCATACGAAACCACAACAAACATCAAGGTTGAAACGGACGGCCAATTCCGAGTACCGGCGCTCACTATATGTGTGGGTATTCCGGGTCTTATACAACCGGAATTGAAACAATATTACACAACAAACTACACTCATTATAATACATCTATAATTAATACAATTAATTTTTGGAAATACCAAAACAAATCCATAGGCACACAGTTGGCAGCACTCATACCTCACGACAAACTATTTGATTGTAAATATTATAGATCGCAAAATGACATTTATAAATGTGATCACCATGTACAGTATCGCCAATCAATATCGCCAGCTCGACCCAGAGTGTGTTGGACCATATTTTCTCAGTGGTCGGCCGAGTCGGACCACATATACAATGTGGACACACATTGATCACAATTGCCAACATTCATGCATTTATGGTTTTTTAACAAAACATTGCTTTTCAACGGATATCTAAGTATTAGACTTCACGGCCGGACCAAAAGGCTGCGACATTACAATCGAAAGGTGTCCGATATATGAATGTATTGAATGCCAGCTCATGTACTGTGGGCTTTAAAAAGACCGTGGTCAAATATAAAACACAATTAACTGACGGTAAATGTCTAATAAATCAGGACCGAAATGAATGTGTCAATGAATGCAAATTTAAGAGATATTATCGCAAGTATTCCGTATTTCTCGCGCAATACCTCATATGTAATAATGATTATGGTAATAATAAACCTTGTTTACATACACTGTTGCAAAAACGCAGCAATTAATGAGATTGATATGTAGTCAACGCGTTTTGGCATCGGATCAATGACATGCTTAACGTATCTCTTATACAATAGATGTATGGTGAGATAAATGGCCACAAATGATATGAACATGGACACCCACACCCATTTGGCAAAAGGTGATGTAGTAAGCCATTGGCGCGATTTTAAACTGGTCGTCTTGTGACAAAAGTCAAAGGAAAAAGTGTGTATGAAGTGGTAAAGTCCACCGCCTTCGAGCGCTTGCTACTTGACGTGAGGGCACATATTGCTATATCAGCTGTCTTTATATGTGTTTTAAATAATTACGACAATAATCAAGATATGTATATAATTAATACTAAAAACAAGGATCACACGCGATGCTATGCGTTAACCACAATTCGGGAAATGCATCAAAGATTTTAAATTTTTCAATACGATTGTTGGAATACTTTCACTATTATTATTTTGAGAATTTTAAATGTTTTTTACAAGAATTAGTTTTATTTATTATGGCAGATTCATTTAGTATATCTCCATAGAAAAAACATTATCCCATTGAAATAACATTACTCCTATAGACTTAGCATTGCCTATGTTATCCCTAGGCCATAGACTTAGCATTGCCCATAGACTTATCATTGCCATAGACTCAGCATTACCCATGTTATTCCTATGCCATAGACGTAGCATTACCCATAGACTTATCATTGCCATAGACTTAGCATTACCCATGTTATTCCTATGCCATAGACTAAGCATTACTCATAGATTTAGTATGGCAGATTCATTTAGTATATCTACATAGAAAAAGCATTATCCCATTGAATTAACATTACTCCCACAGACTTAGCATTACCCATGTTATCCCTATGTCATAAACGATTCTATAAACCACATTATTCATACTGAATTGTGGTTAATAATTACTTTATTATAGACATGACCGACACTCCCCCGCCAAACACCATTCACAAACGTGCCCCAGCTTTGGTTTGCGTAAATAAAATTGTAGTTAAAATTAAATTTGTCCGCCAAAGCATTCAACATATGTAGTTCCACTGAGTCCTTGGCCGCGTAACCTTCCACCTCGTTGTAGTCAAAATCGCAAAATGGTAATTTCTATTTTGTAAAATTGTTCAAAGATGTTTTATCAATATTTTTAAATTTGTATATTACTAAATAACTTTAATTAAATACAATATAAATTATTTATCATCAGAGTATAATTTAAAATTTACTAACGTTGTTTACAGATACAGTGAGCGTAGTGCCATTTAAATCACATGAATGTGATTTTAACGCTGATTGTGCCCACACATTATTTGACGGATAAATAATACCATCATACACTCGACATCCGTCCACAATAGGCCTTACATAAGCTGGTATTACCGATTTTATATCACCACCAGTTGGCACACATATCACGTATGTCCGAAACCCCGGTATATTATCATAGAGTTGGTTAACAATATTATTAAAAATATTGTTAATGCACTTATTAAGTATTATAACTATATTATTATACATCGAGGTCAAGTCAGTAAATAGTAGTTCACTAACAGCTCTAATCTGATCAATTGTGTCCATAATTAAAAACAAATTAAAATGTTTGCTGTTTACTACATGTTTTTCAATGAGATATTCATCGCTTACGTCAGTTGTGTTTAAGTAATAAATTTCAATAAAACATCGATTGTTAGGTATATATTGCAGAATATTATGCAAATTATGTGCGGAATATGTCAATAGTTTTGTACGTTGATTATCGGCGCAAATATAATTTAGAGTTTTCTCAAAGTTTTCATCCATGTACAAATATTCTAGACAGTGTCCCATTTGTGACCATAAGTTAATTATGATTATTAGTACACAGTTTGGTGTACAAAATACACACCATATATAATGTATTATTGATAATTTCATAACGATATAATTGTTTAGTTTAAATGTAGGAGTATTTACAGATTTATAATATAACCTATATTTTTATAACTGCATTTAATGTTAATGTTTAAGATGCGTCTGACATTTACATTTAAAAACATTTTAACCATGATTATACTAAATTAAACATTATTAATGTTTAATGAATACCGTTCTGTCAAATAACTAATAATAATATTGCTAAATATAAAACGTATATTACAAATACAAGTTTTAATTACTATTGATCAAACTTGTATTTTGATGTGTTTTTAGTCTATAATACAATATTTAACAAAGGTGAAACATTTATAGTAAAATAATTATAATTAAATAAAATATTATAAAAAAAATTTAATTTTAGCTGTTATTTCATCACTTGTTTAGTAAATATAATTAAATCTAATTTATTTAATTTTAAATACACGTATTACTAGCAGTGCAAACAAAATTTAATTAAAAAATAATTTTCAAAATTTTTGTTATTAGATGTTTTGTTATATAATAATAAGTATAATAGGTAAGTCATATAATATCAGCCTCTGCGTTTTTATATAACTTTAATTTTTATGAAAGAATCAAATTCTGCAAAAAATATTGTAAAATGTAATATGGAAATAATTCATATAAAGTATTCATTTACAAAGATTGTGGTTTATAATATGGTTCAGCTATTCTTCACCAATCTTATTGATATTTAATAAGAACACATAATAATTCTATGACTATACTAAGTCTACCATATGATAACATTGTGTTGGTTACTACAACTACAAAGACACTAAACTAGTTGGAAAGATTTAACGTGTGTTATTTGAGATTGTAGCTCAACTCTATGGCATATGATAATCATGGGCATTGATAAATCGATGTTATAGTTTATTATGGGTAATGGTAGGTCTATGGAATTAGAATAATTATTTAAATGGAACATACTTATTTATTGAGATATTTTTAAAGACATGTGACAGTTTTAATAATCTTAAAAATTTTTCAAATAACAATACTAAAAGTAAAGTAGAATTAGATAAATAGAATTAGAAAATCTCTGAAATTTAATGCATCCCGTAAATGTGGTATAGCACGCTGTTCGATTAATATTATACACTATCCTGAATCTAATTATTTCATATAAAGACACGAGCGCATATCTTTGATAACGGTCGTGCGCTCTTTCTGGTGTTGGCCCATTTGTAACTAATGCTCAGCTGTTGTATTGAGTGATGTCACCAAAGCTTTTTGTTGTGTTACCAGTGAAATGACATGTTGTGTGACGTATATAAGCAGATGATTAGAGGGGT
>CAJPIZ010003236.1:0-12096 GCA_905368565.1 Medioppia subpectinata
ATATATTTATAAAATTAAAAGTAAATGCTGTGCAATCACTCCCAGGCTATAGATGTCAGCTTTGGTTGTGTACCGGCGCTGATGTGCTTCGGAAACAATATATTGTTCTGTAGGGTATATTTAGTTCTTGCTATAATTGATGTTATGAATATGAGATTATCAGATAACTAGAAGTAAATACCAATAAATAAATTATAAATTCAAATGTCTTGTAAAAATATTTTTATTTAAAACATGTGTTAAATTATGGTGAAATATTTTGGGTTAAACTTTAAAAAAATATTCAAAATTTTCAAAATATAATTTTTAATAATTATGTTGGTTATAGACTAGGCAAACCGTTCGGATGCTTTTTGGATGCTTTTTGCATAGTTTTGGGCACAATAATGACTATTACAACTATTTGTTCATTTTAAAGCATAAGTTTGTTACTATATGTTAAGATTCTCTGACTAATTCATGGATTTTGTTTAGTCTGCATATCAAATGACTCATTTTGCGGTTTCCCTATTATAGACTTATTGAATATTGACAATCTTACTATAACAGATATTGTCCAAGCAAAAACTAATCATATTAAATTATTTTTATTTGGTTGTATTATAAGCTTTATTGCAATAAATCTTTAATTTTAAAGTTTTTCGTACATGATAATAGATGGATTATTTATTATATTTCGGTAATTTTTGAACAGAAACATCTCTGGACCAAAATACTTTTACTGCATTAATTAAATAACAAAACTGCACATTGTTGTTTAAAAAATATGTGCATATATTTACTTGTTTAACCCATATTTCACACGCATTTTTATGCGGTACGTTTAAAAATGCGGACCGCTTGATTGCGGGGCCGTACCTCACCCGCCGGGACCATAAACTTTAAAATTTGATCTTGAAAACTCGGCTGACTGTCCTCGTCTGTATTGCCTGTATATCCGTGATGGCTAAATGTGACATCTGACCAGGTGGATTTAGGACACAATACTCTGGGTTCGACCTGGTTTGGTAACTGCACATATATAAAACCTATCGGCAAATGACACTCGGTTTCGATTTGGCTCATTCTCGCTACCCACTTGTCTATCATCCGGCGATTGTCCCTGATTAAACGCTCGGTACGCTGGTCCGACCACATTACTACACGCTTACACATGTACGCATTTTTCTTTGCGCAATTTACATCTTGCCATTTGCCCATGGTGGCTGTGGTCAAGCTATTAGTGTTATCTGTGATCATTTCGACGCAAATGCTATTGTTTACGGGTCGGCCGTAGACCCAGTTATCGTATTCAGCGTAAGTACTGTCTGTCCATACAATGTGTTTGCCTTTAATGGTCGCGTCGAGCCATACGCTGTCAATCATTTTGTATTTTACTATCAATTTGTTGATAAAGTCCTGCTCTGACTTTGAGTTAATTGTCGGAAGTGATGAGTCATTTTCTGACCGACACGCTGTGACCACAGTCTGGTAGTCGGCTAACCCTTCCGTGAAATACTTATAGCATATATCGTAGTATTTGTCGTTAAATTGGTCCCAACCGTCACCGCAAACGCCCTCCGAATCAACTATGTCACCTAAATAAATATAGTAAATTGTTATAATAATAGGATGCAATTTTAGAAAAATTTGTTATTTTTATAGTTATTTAATAAAATGTATGCATACATGTAAGATATGAAACCAAAATTGCTAAATATATCATAAACATTTTTTATTTTTAATAATTATTTGTGAATATAAAATAGTTATTAAAATAATAATAATTATTGTGTTTTTATTAATTCTATTTATACTATTTATTTATCATAGATATTAAATCCATATTATATGATGATTTAAATTTGACAGATGTTACAAGTCTAGTCAACAATTTATTAAATTAATGGCATTACAACATCTCAAAGGGATATTAATCATGATAAATGAAATTCATTATATTCTGACAATATTTACCGTTTATTATTTGAGATAAAATGCTTAGTTTTTAAATTCAAATATTATGTCATAAAATTAACAATAACAATATAACAATCTATTGATATAAAATAAATTTATTCAATAGTTATTAACAAGTGTTAAGATATAAATAGGTATCACATTTTTCAAGTCAACAAATTTTATAAATAACTTTCGTTAATTAATGTACAAATATTTAAAATTATTGTTGATATTAAATAAAATTATTTAATAAATCACTATTATTTTAATAAAATTATAATCCACGTTGATACTTTTCTTTGAGTACTTTGTTTACGCATAAATATTCATAGTTATCATAATTATTGTTATGAGATTCATTAGCTCATAAATAATATGTTTACTGTCAAAAGGTTGTGAATCAAAAGGTTTAGTTTGTTGTAATCGGAGTGAACTCAAGCACTGACTGTCAAAGTAATAAGATTTGAAGCGTCGATAGTATACCTGTCCTTAACTTAGGACTAAATAAGACTAAGAATATCCCCAATCAGTTCAATACTGGCCGTACGGATCGTAACAAACTAACAAATGAAAATATTAAGCAAGAATTTTTCTATAAAATTTTTACAACCATAATGAACATTTTATAATTATCCTTAAATTAATTATTGTATTATAATTATAAATAATAAAGAAAAATAACAATTTATTGCTATTACAATTTTTCCATTAATGTATAAATAGCAACTAATTATTATTTGCATTATTCTAAAAATTACTGATATTGTTAGATATTAGATAATTATAAGTTACTTTGTATTATAATTCTGTTTATGTGTATAAATGCAATCATTTTTAGTCAACATTATACCTCGTATTGTTTTAAACATTATAGCTAAGAATAATTGTGTAATCAAAATTGATAAAGTATTACCCGATTGTCTGGTTATAACCCGCGCCGGTACTCATCCGTATATTATTGATATCTCGTTATACAAACTTTTCAATAGATATCCCATATTTATTGTATAAATGTAATTGAGAGTACAAATAAACGAAACTATTTATATTATTATTATAGATTGTTTAATTTAAATATAAAAACAGTAATGATATAATATTAGTATAATTATGAACATCATTAAAGAGTAATAAAATATAACTATTAACTATTAGCATGAGTGGGATAAATGAGAGAAAAAGTAATTTTACTATGACGTGGTTACTATACTTTAGGCCTGTCAGGCCTATAAAAAACCGTGATGACTATTAGCAATTAACCTAACATAAAACATTTCTAACTAAAACCAATTTATAATTGAGTTGTAATTATGTTAATGTAATAAATAAAAATACCTTTACTTTATGTACAGTTAATGAATACAATATTTAATGTCACACAAGTTTTACAGAACACTGTATTTAGAACATAATAAAACATGGCCAATAACATGGTCAATCTTATCAAAAGTGATAAAGTATTACCCGATTGTCTGGTGATAGCCCGCGCCGGTACTCATCCCTATAGTATCGGTCTCTCGCTATGCAAACCAATCAACGCTCACAATAGACAACTTATTACTAATCCATACGTAATGTTTGCCATAATGTTAACGTGTTTTTGGCGAGAATTAATATTAACTATGATTAATGACCCAAACCCTCACTTTAATGCAATTATGGGATCCTTCATATATTTCTACAACCAAAGAATTCCGGCGACAATAGTGTTTGTAAATATACTTTTGATTGCAATCTTAGCTCAAATACTTGAATTTTACAATTATAAATATGAGGTAAAACCAACGTATTTACGTATATTTCAAATGCTATCCGGTTTAATAACGCCCAGAGATGTGGGTATTTATAACAAAACACTTGTTTATAAATTGGTTTTGTTTAGTCAAAAGTCGATTAGATTCGCGGAAATTATGACATTTTCTTTTAAAATAGTTTTATTTTTGGGCATATTTTTAATTTATTGCTTCCATATGTCTGTCTATGAGTTATTGTTTATAGGATTAGCACAAAGTATTTTGATCACAATTTATGGCAGTTTTGTAAACCACTTGATTGTCTGGCAATTAATATATTTTACAATTATTGTCTATTATTTATCCTTAAAATTCATGTCAATTAATCAAATGTTTTGTAAAAATAATTCAAAAAAGAAATACAAAAATTCAATACAAATTCTTCATAAATTAAACGATTTATTTCTTGAAATTACTGAATACAACACTAATTATTGGTCAAAGTTTTTAGCAATTTATTGGCTACTAATTAGCGGTTCATTGAGTTCTTTAATGTATCTGTCATTCCATAAAAATGTACCATATTTTATGTTAATTATTACATTATTTGTTACTTTTGAATTCTTGTTAACCTTATTAATTATAATACAATTTTCATCAATGATTTGCACGCAAACAAAAATGTCGAATATTTGTTTGAATTCATATATAACTAATGGATGTAAAAATTTGATTATAAAATTAAAGGTAAATTTGTTTATAATTAACATTTCTATCATTGGTTACAAATTGCTTAATAATTTTATATTATTCATATAGATGTTAACAATGATTGAAAGGTTGCGTCAAAATAGGGTTGGATTTTATTGTTGGAAATTATTTCGTATCAATAGATTTCAAGGATATAAAGTTAGTATACATTTAATTATTTATATTGAATATAAATTTTATAAATTTATTTATTTTACAGATTCTATGCTTAATTTGTTTACTCTATTTAAAATTATTAAAATACTTTAAATAAATTATTTATTGGTATACTTGATATATGTTAGTCCTTAGGTACTTCTAGTGTAGCTAGGATATTGAAATTAATTTTATAAATTAAGTTAACATTCCTAGGCACCAGAAACCAAGTTTCATAAAGATCGGTTGACTTGTCTTTATACTGGAAATTTTTAAAATGTGTCGGTCAGATATATTTTTTAAAATTTAGCCCAAAATATTCTACCAAAAATGAACATGTTTTTGGAATGAAAATATTTTTACAATAGATATGTTTAGAGTTATGATTTGGTTATTGGTGTTCACCATTGATTACCCGACAACAGTTTAGAGCAGTTATCACGACATTAATTATAACGGGAATCAAATGCGAACCGACCGAACACAGGCCGCCAATCGGGTCGACTACCGATAATGAAGTGGCCACAGTTTAGGCATGGGTTAGAGTTGGACATTGAATATGATATGATTCTATACATTAGATATTGACGATATAGGAAGAGTAGGGATTTTCTATTATCTCTATTAATGTTTGAGCATGCTCAATTTACATGCGATTTCAACCGTCGGTAATCATAAAAACATACACCTTCCCATAGGAATACATTATTTTGCCTGACTTGGTTTAAAAATTTCCCGTATAAAGACCAATGATCCTATCTTTATGAAACTTGGTTTCTGGTGCCTAGGAATGTTGACGTAAATTATAAAATTAATTTCGTTAAAATATCTCTATTAAATCTATACGAAGTTTAACATATATCAAGTGACCCAATAAATAAAGCATGAGATGTCAATAATTTAAATTAATATATTTTATTTTAAAAACATGATTTTTGACTAAAACATTTGCCACAAAATTAATTATTTCTATTTAAATAAACACAACATTTCTTTCAAAATAACATTTACTTATTGTAAAATTGTTATGAATTTGTTTTACACAATAAAACCTCATAGAAAAATGCATTGTCTTTAGATTGAAGTATATTTAGTATTGCATTGAATTCCTTATGATTAGTGATAATAGACTTATTGATAGACCAGTCGTTGTATTCCTGTAGCACTCGACCACTGGTCGGGCGACTGTCTGATAAAAATTCAACCATTGCTCCAAGAATTTGATAAAATGTATTAAAATTAGTTTCAAATGTTGTGACACTATATTTTTGTATTGGGGTTTCACTAAACAAAACAAAATCAATTAAAAAATATTTTTGAATAAACATTGAAATGTCATACATATTGTATAAATCAAACAAATGCTGTGCAATCACTCCCAGGCTATAAATGTCTGCTTTGGTTGTGTACCGGCGCTGATGTGCTTCGGGAGCCATGTATTGTGAAGTCCCGACATTAGACGTGTGGCTCATGGATGGCATGTCGTGATCGGTGGCCAAACCAAAGTCACACACTTTTACCCATCGATTGGATCTAATGTTGCGTTTAATCAATATATTGTCGGTTTTGAGATCCCGATGAATGAGTGGAGGATTGGATTCGTGAAGATATTCAACACATTCTAAGAGCTCTTTGAATATTTCACATGAAATGAAATATTCAAAGATATTCATCGCTTCTTCCGGTTGTCTCTCGAAGACAATGGGTTTGTCTTTGAGAACAGATTTAAGACTTTGCGAACAGAACTCCATTTGAATGTAAAGATAATGGGATTCAGTCCACGAGTGGTAATACTTGGCCACATATTCTGAGTCCAGTTTTGCCAAATTTTGCACTTCATTAAAGACATGGTTTTTCTTTTCTTTGTTAAAATCTATTAGAAATTAATAATCATATTTGAAAACATTAATATAAGTATAAAAATATGTTTAATTACTTTTAAATACTACTCTTTTAACGGCATATATCTTATCATCCAATCTATGCTTTACTTTGAATACAGTCCCAAAACCACCCGAACCTATGGCTGACATCTCATGGAAATACTTGTTATAAATACTATTACTTGAATTGTAATTATTATTATTAACACTTTTATCAGATTTATTAATTTGTTTTAATTCAATTGTATTATAAGTTAATTTGTAAAATTCCGCGTAAAAGTCAATGAAATTATTAAAATGTATTAAAATTATTTCATTTTCTTTAGATATTTTATACAACTTATCGTTTATTAAAACCGTTATTAAGTGGTAATCAATTGTATAGTGAATATCGGAATTGATTTGTTGTAAATCTTGAAAACAATATTCAGTTAGTATTTGTTTTGGACTTTTTTCAATTAATTTCTTATTATTTTTATAATATTTGCCACAAAAATATAACAATCCGTCAGATGTCAGAAAATATGTGCCAAAACCGCTACAACTGATCGCTTTTACTTCAATTATGTTTTCAATTAATCGGGGTTTAAATACTTGAGTACCCATTATATTGTGTCCCAATTTATGGTCCCTATTGTCGCCCCAACTGAAAACCTGTCCATCGGTTGTGATGGCAAACGATGAGTTGTGATAACAGTAAATGTATTGTATTTTACAATCAACATTAAATTCAACCATGGTGCAAACAAATTCACTGCCATCACCGCAACCAATTTGGCCCCAATTATTCCAACCCCAGGCATACACCCGGCCGTCATCGGTGAGCGCCAGTGTATGTCTTGAACCACATTTTATCTGGGTAATATTTCTATAGTTTATATATAATATTAATTCCGGTTCTATAAATTCAACATTTTGATCAAACATGGTTAGTATATCAGATTTGTGCACCATGCTCAATTGGCCCCAACTATTATCGCCAAATCCATAAATACTGTTTATGTCAGTCACTGCTAATACAAAATCCAATCCATTGACAAAGTATTGTATGTTTTGATTACATAATTGTGGTATCAGTTCTGGTGATGGTATGGGACTGTTGTGTCCAAAACCCAGACATCCCTTACTATTATTGCCAAAACCATAGACCAGATCATCGGATGTTACAAATAAAACATTTATTTTATTGTTTTTATTGTAGAAAACGTGTAGTTTTGCAATATTTTCTTTTAAATTTAATGGTATTTTATCACAAATTTGTAATTTATTTAATAAGTCACACATTTTGAAATAATTATTAAAATATTAATATTTAAAACAAGTATTATAATATTTATTTGTAATACACTTTTAATGACAATTATAATAAACAATGAAAACAATTGTCATTATATAGTTGTTAAAGAATTTCATGTAAAAATATGATAATAACTATAGTTGTAAATAAATGTGTATTTTTATGATAAACAACTATAAATAAGTGATACTATAGTTTACAATTATTACTTAAGTAATGCAAATATATGTTGGGAAATAAACGTTATTGCTAAAATTTTGTTTCATATTGCTATATTATTAATATCTATTGAATACATTATAAAAGTAAGTGGATTTAAATTATTATTTTAGTAATAAATATATTTACTAACAATTAATTCTTGGAACTAACAATATTGTAAGATATATAGTTAATAAATAAATATTATTTCCGTAGCTATTATAATAAAATATGATATTTTAATCCATGTCAATTAATATATGTGAGATGGATTACTGCAACAAACATGACTAATCTATTTATTAATAATGATAATAATGAAATTATTAATTATTAAATGTGTTTATCTAAAAATTATAATGCTATTATTAAAATTATATTAATATTAATCGTCCGATATATTAATCCAATATAAAGTGATAATCCAATATATCCTTTATAATCTGATATGTTAAAACAAAACAAATATATTTGATTAATAATATAAAATTAATTTAAAGTAATTGTTATTTTAACACATATTTAAAACACATGTTATGACAGCAAATCTAAACAACAAATGTTTTACAAATATAATTACAAACATTATAAATATAAATATTCAAATAGTTTTACATTTAACTATTAAGTTATTATTAACATTTAGATTAACTGGTTACCGATATACTACCGACATGAAGATACAACGTTTACCAACATTAATATTTGTGTGTATAAGTGGTGTATTTATATTCATAGGCAGTATTATCATAAACATTATACAATTAATAATATATTTAACAATACGTTATCTAAACATACATTTATATCGTTTAATCAACTCACACCTTGAATACTATGTTATATCACGTAAGTATTTTGTTAAATACCATGTAAAATCGGGAGTATGACATCAGCTCGAAAGACATCAGCTCGAAAGACACTAGCTCGAAAGTCAAAATCTCGAAAGACACCAGCTCGAAAGACATCAGCTTGAAAATGATTAAATTAATTTTATAGGAGGTTTAATATGTATTTCATTATTACCTTAATTACTAAATTTAATAGAGATATAAATACAGCAAATATGAAAAATACAGAATTAGATAATGAGCAAAAATTGTAAAATATTATTAATTCACGCAATAATTTTAATTAATATAATTACCTTAATGCAATTGCTTATAGAATTACTTTTTAATTACAATATAAAATTGTTTATAAACTAAAAATATATAACTAAAAATGTATAACTAAAAATATTATATAAAAATTATGATAATAATGAAATCTCATATTAAACATGATGTAAAATCAATTTAATCATATTTGAGCTGATGTCTTTCGAGCTGGTGTCTTCGAGCTCATGTCTTCGAGCTCATGTCTTCGAGCTCGTGACTTTCGAGCTCATGGTTTTTGAGCTAGTGTCTTTCGAGCTCATGACTTTCGAGCTGATGTCTTTCGAGCTCGTGTCTTTCGAGATATTGACTTTCGAGCTAGTGTCTTTCGAGCTCATGTCTTTTGAGTTCATGTCTACGTCCCGTAAAATCTATCATCACCATCATCCATCACTACTCAATATTAACTATCTTAACTTTATTTAAGTTATAATTTAAACTATAATTTAATGTTTAATTATTAAATAAACTTTATTTCACACTAGCCTTATCAGGAATTTTAACTATGTTAAAAAACTACAAAAATAAAGCTAAAACTACCATAATTCAATACTCTAGAACTATTAGCCGTAATTGAATGGTGGTCGCGGAGCACAATCACCATATATTTCCCGGACGACCAGAGTAGGCACGGGTGGGGTCGGGAGTCAGCCATACTGTTATCCAATCATCGGTACGAAATTGACTCCTTAGCCCTACTACAGGCCGCGTACGCCATAGAGTGCCCACATGTCAAGTACTTTATCAAACGCGAGTTCCGATTCGTGCCAGTGATAGGGTGGACACTTGCGTTCGGCGAATCTATATTCCTGGACCGGGACTGGCGGCGGGACTCGCGTACCATTGGACCCGCGTTGGGCCAACTCTGGCAACACAGGCGCCCAGTTATGGTAGCGTTAACAGCGGAGGGCACACGATATACACCAGATAAATACAAGGCTAGTCAGAGGTGGGCCCAGGAAAAGAACCTCCCGGTGCGCTATAAGCATCATTTGATTCCCCGGGTAAAGGGCTTTGTGCTTATGGTCAGGTATTTGAAAACTAACTGTAAGTATAAGACGTGACTTTGAGGGTAGATAATGAAGTTATTATAACAAGGTTGTTACATAAATAACGTGTTATGTAATAAATAATGTTTTAGATCCAAACGCAGCCGTGTATAACATCAAGTTTGCATTCGATGAGACTAAAGTGACGCCCAGTTTGTTAAACTATATACAGGGTGTTCCCCAACACTGTTCGCTATACGTTAAGCGAATACCAATCGATTCCATACCTAGCGATAATGATCAACACGTCGAGCAGTTTATGTACGGACTTTTCACTGTAAAGGTAGTGTATTGTATTTATTTGGATACACCTTGTATGTATTTTTATTATTTTGTGCAACTTTTTATATAACAGGACAAATTAATGGATCACTATATCCGACATAAAACATTCCCGGGCACACCTGTACACTATCAGCCCTGTCATACGGCCCTATTGTTATTTATAATAAATTTTATGTGTGTTGGCACACCTATACTATATATGATTTATCGAGTGCTAACAACTGGTAGTTATGCTCTGATTTTATGCATTATATTGTTAATAATTTTAGGTAATATTTAATATAAGCTTGATTATATCTATTGGGTATTAATGAACATGTTTAATTTTCTACGAAAGCGCTTTTTGGCTTAAATAAAGTCATTCGGTCCATACAGATATCAAACGCCTCATCGTATGGCAAACGTGCCTCAAATAAACATTGATCAAGCTAATTTTATTATAACAAGATTATTTAATTAGTGTATAATGTATAATATATAACGAGCTAATAAATAATGATTACACAGAATAACAATTGCTTAATTATCCTTCTGGATTTGCAAGAATTTAAATATTCAAAGTAGCTGTTATGGATATATTTTATATTGATTAAATTAAACACATCTTAATTGAAAATCGTATTTTTCCTTGTTATAATTTAATATTAATGCAATTGGGTAATTTTATTATTTTAATAAAACAATATAAATGTTATTTTTAGTCATTAATTCTGTACGTTTTATTGGCTATTAATTATGTATAATATTAACTTGAATTAAAAAATATGTGACAAATTTTATGAAATTTTTAAGTGTATAACTTCTAATAAAACTATTGAGATTAAACCCAAATAACAATATAATTAATAGTAGGAGTTCCCAGATAACTTATAATTCAATGTAAACTCATGCAAGTTTACAAAGTAAAAATAAACATAAATCGCAACTAGGACACTCTTTAATTTAATAGCAATAAAACAAATTAATATTTAATTTTTAAAATATAATTAAGATATTGTTATAACCATTTTAAATTGTAATAATATAAATAAATTATCTTTAGTGTAATATTCATATTATATTTGTATTATTGTCAATAATTTATTAATATAATACTAGCATATACCCGTCCAGTAACCATTATATTTTAAACAATTACATGACCCTGTTTCCTAAAACCTACGCTGCCCACCCATACCTGCATACCTAACCTAACCTAACTTAGCCTAACTTAACCTAAACCAACTTAATATAACTTAAACCATATAAATTGAGAGTTAAACTTGCTTATGGAAGGGTTGGGTTAGTTTCCCGAGGCGTTTGTTATAATTGGTAGTCATAGGTACATTGCCCGTGGCGTTGGTTATGCCTGGGAGAAGTGGGTACTTTACTCGAGACGTTGGTTATCACTGGTACCCGTGGGTTTATTGGGCAGGTCATTTTTATAGCCTTGTACCCATTAGCACATTGTCCGTGATGTTGGTTATACCTGGTACCCATAGGTACACTAACCGTGGCGTTGGTTATGCCTGATACTCATAAGTACATTACCCGGGGCGTTGGTTATACTTGGTACTCATGGGTACCGCGTTAGTACAATAGGTAAGGCATAAATATTTACAGGTAAAAGCAGTGAGAGATGCATTGGTACAATGGGGGTGGACT
>CAJPIZ010003237.1:0-12093 GCA_905368565.1 Medioppia subpectinata
CCAGTTGCACGACAAAAGTGTTTATTATAGAGAGGGTTCATCCAGCGGGAGGTTCTGTTATAGGTATAGAAAATCCAAAATATATTTCAAACCCGTTGATTCAAAGGAGGTGTTCATCCAAGAGAAGTTGCACTGTATTAATTTGTCGACTATGCTATTTGTTAGAATTGTGCATTATCCAAATTGTTAATTAATTTATATAACTATTTTAATGCATAATTTAGATATAATTAAAATTATTTATAAATAAAAATATTTAAATTAAATAACCAATTCAACATTTATGTAAAATTTTATTTAATTGTAAATTTTAAAATTTAATTAAACATAACATTATGTCTACTACTGTATATCAATTACTCTATCAAATGTGTTAAATATTGAAAAATTACTAAATAGTATTGCCATTGAAGTCAATAATTATATCCACAAAACCACGCAAAAATAAGCATAACATTGATAATGAAGGGCAAAATGAACAAGTTAATGATAATGGCGATTGCGGTGGTGGTGGTGTCGGCAATAATGTCTGGTGATTCAAACATGGTCGTCCTACAACAACCAACGAAGTTAACACGGGAGAAACGTGAACAGGGTCAAACACATGCGTCCAAAGAAAACTTGAATTATGTAAGTGCGGACGATATACAAAAATTTTAAATATAAACCATTTTGGATTTTTAAATGATAAAGCATCACGTTGCAAAACTAACCACTTATTTTATAAAAATGGTTGTAACACAATATATCTAGCTTAATTTAGTCTTAATATAATCTAATTATATCTTGGTAATATTTATAATGGCCAAATAATTAAACGTGAGTTTATAAGCATTGCTATACTCTAATAAAGAGTGGTAAACATGTTTAGACAGTTGTCTAAGAGAATCAGCGGTTAAATCCAGTTATGGTTTATATTTAAAATTTTTAAGACAAATATTAAAACATTCCTAAATAAGCTATCATATTGTACAAAGATTAATCCAATGAGTTAACCATGGTTAAAATTATTAAAATTTGTATAGGGTTCGCGCCCACAAGACGGACGTTACAGAGTATGGAAACCATAAAACATAACATGGTACAATACAATATAGTAGAAAACCATACTGTATTGCGATCAAGAAATTTTAATTATATTTATTATAGAATTCCTTCGATACTATTGTTTAATAATGTTTTGTAATATAATTATAATTAATTATAAATAAAGATTATATTCCGTGGCCCATATGTTTGGTTACAGGCCTTATGATAAAAGTATCCAGCCCACTGATAACACCGTGCTCGTTTACCTGGCTATGGGTTAGTTTTAATTAAAATTATTTATTGAATATAGATGAATTATTTCATTTTAATTAATCAGGAATTTAATTATTGTTTAAAATAGAATATTTAATTAATTTTATTAAAAGCACAGGAAATAAAGTCAATAGTCGGTCACTTTAGCGAGTAATTACAAACAACCTAGATTAGTTCACAAAATAAGTTATCATGTATTATAATACATTACATACTGTAAAAGTTTGTTATAGAATTAAATATGCCTGTTATGTTTTTGAATGTGAATTACAAAAGGTTTTTGAAACCATATTATTATAATATTATTTATTTAAATCTAACGTTATAATTTTTGGTTATGTATAATAACTTGAAAAATTAGAAAATCATTGTTAAAACTAAATAAACATATAATTTTATTTATGACCATGTACAGGTGGCGGTTACCACAACTATCATCACGCATTTCCTCAGGATTACTCCGGGTCCGAGTACGGGTGGGAACAAAATTTCAACCCGACCACTTTGTTGATCGACATGTTTGCAAAAATTGGTTGGGCCTATGATCGCAAAAAAGTGTCGGCAGAAATAGTACGCATGCGTACAAAACGCACGGGCGATACGACAGCCTTACGCCGGAACGCAAGTATGGCTATGGATGTGGTGTTGGGACTATTGATACTGTATTGGCCACTACCTGTGATTTACGGTATCAGGCTCTTGGTCAATTAATAATTAGAGTATTGCTATCGAGATGATTTATGGTAGTGTCAGTTACCAGAAATTAATTTATTTTATACCATATATGTATCGTATTGTGAACTCCCTTCCAATACGTTTCCCTAACCCTGAGTCTCACTCACCCTATGCTCACCTCATACCTGTACTCACCTGTATATAAGGAGCACGCCTTACCTGTGCTCGAGTCAGTCCTGTCTTTGCTTTGTAATAAACACGTTGTCTACTTTGTCTGTAACCTCTCGTTGGTTATTAGTCTCGGTCACCCCGTGCTGTGACCCGGGACTGCCCTGAGAGCCCCGCAAGGACTTAGGACTGGACTCACGCCGTGAAGGCTCAAGTATCGTGACCAGGGATTGGTTCCCGCGGCTACATCCAGCGCTCTACCACGCGGTAGCCATTGTTACCCCTGTCTTCACAATACGTTATATGTAACTAATTGTTTGAATTCAACCCAGATGATTGCGCTACTGTTTTTGTTACATAACCATATTGTGTTTACTATTTATTATAGCTCATTAATTTTTTAACATGTTAATTGAATTGATTTTTGTATTTTTGAAAATAACAATTTTTCACTAAAAGTTAATTTTTTCAAACAATTTTTTAAATAAAATTTTTATTTTTAAGTGCCGTAAAATCTTGTGCATTACCCGCACTCATGTATAACCCGCACTTAAATTAAAGAAATAATTAGTCAAACCAATTAGGTATTTATAATTTTAGACTATTATATTGACAAGCAATATTTATTGTAATTTATAAATCTAACACTTTTTAAATGTCAAAAAATTTATATTTAATTTATTTTAAATGATTATATTTTAAACTATTTATAAATTATATAAAAGTCTTATTAAATTTTTACCAGGTTTAAATCATGATTTTATAAATAGTAAGAATTACATTTTTTATCAACTGATCATGATATGTTTTGTAATTTTAAACTAAATTGACATAATGAGATGTCAATAAAATTGTCAATACATATAAATAATTTTATAAATTAATTATTATACAGTAATAGGCACTATAATAAATAATGTCTACTTAACTAACTAAATTAAAACTTCAAAAATCATGGTTGTAAGCAAAACTTTATAAACTTTACAAAGTTTTTCACAAAATTTATAGTCAATGGAAATCTATTCAATATATCAAAAACAATAGTCAATTACAAATGCAATTCTAATCAAAGTTTTATTAAAATTACATTTAATTGCGTTATTAATGAATGCAAACTATTAAGTATATTATATGATAGCAATTGTTTAATAACATATAGCATTCATAATTAATTATTGATTTTAATTAATTGTTTTGAATACGTGTCAAATTTTTTACTTTTAATAAAATGGCAAAAATTATTTGTTTTATATTATTAACACTGATCTGCATGAGTGCATTGGATGCTGAGGATGGTAAGTTACATAACAAATAATGACAATTTATTATGTATAAGTTTGATTAAGAAATAACCCATGGTCAACGTGTTTAATCTTACAAGTAGAGTAGGTCCAGTGATATAAAGATATATTAATGAATTGTGTCTATTATAATAGAGTAGAGCATAAAAAATAATTTAATTGTAATATTTTTTGCTGTAACTCATGCGGGGAGGTGTGGGAGGCGTTTGAACACTTGAGATGCATAGTGTTAATGTATAGGGTGTGCAGAGCGGATGCATACTTGCAGGGGAAGAGTCTATACATTAACACTATTTGAGTTTGATGAAGAAATAACCCATGGCCAACATGTCTCATTTTAATATTGATATTATAGCTAGACATTATATGTATCCTATTTGTCTATAATTTTATAAATACTAACCACTATAATATAGTGACTAGTATATGAAATAAATTCCTAGTTAGAAACATTTTTGGTATGTGCTAGTAACCAAATATGCTGCTTTGAACTCTATATAAACTCTTGCTGATATTAATGATAAATATAAAACACAAGTTTTTATCTTAATTATAGTAGTAAGCATTCATAGCTACTCTACCCATGCAGCTTTGCCCGTTGTTTCAATGACGTATAACAAAAAAGCTAACTAAATATTACTATATTAATATGTAAACATGTACATCCATTATACAGATTGTATTTGTGGCAACAAGCCTGGTACATTCTGTGGCAAAAAGGTCAACAAAGGCCATCTCCATGGCATAGATTGTGTTCACAATGCTCTTTACAAATGCAAAACATCCAAAGGTATACCAGAGAAAGTACCAAATTGCGACAAGTGTATAACAAAGTATAACCGAAAGAATAATCAACAAGCTGATTTTTGTGGCTGATGTTGATAGACGCTGATCACGCAAAACTATCTATTTAAGAACATCTGGCTTATTAATTACATTTTAATAAATTATTATGCTATTATACTATAGACAGATAATGCAATAACTTATAAATAATATTGTAAAAGTTAATACGCTTACTTTACAATAAGCTTGATTTGTTTGTAAATGTATTTATTAATTCTTTATAATAAATTAATTTTAAAATGTATTTATAAATGAATTGAACATAGAGATAAAGTTTATCTCCATATTTTCAATCAACTTTGTGGCGCTGAAAAAGTGGATCAGTTTTTCATAATTAATACAACGTATTAATTATTTTTCAGAAATTTTACAAAACGTCCACCATGGGCAAATTAAAAATTTAATTTATTAACTAATTTTTTGTAAAGTACCAGCGCATGTTCTATACGTTGTGGGTGGTTTTGGTAAGAGGCACCATGTTCACGGCCATTCCCCGGTTACTGTTCCCGCACGGGAGTTGGACGTATTTATTAGCGATGAACGTGCTGTTTTATGTGATACTATTGCATTATACCTGGTTGGTCAATTCCGTGGCCCATATGTTTAGTTACAGGCCCTATGATAAAAGTATCCAGCCCACTGATAACACCGTGCTCGTCAGGTATTTCATTATTGTTTTAAATAAAATATTTAATTAATTTTATTTAAGCCAGATAAAAAACAGTTAATAGTCAATTACTTTAGCGGGTATTTACAAACAAACTTTAGATTTAAATAAACATGACCTAAATTGTTAACTTAATAACAAGAAACAAAATAATAATAACAATGTGATAATCACCAAACCCGAGCGTTCTAAATACAATATGCTGGCAAAAATTGTGCCACATCAATTTGAAATATCATGGTTATTTACACGATTATCAGGAGGATATATACGAGTGGTCACTAAAACACCAAATACCTACTGGATGACCCTATTGTAAAGTACCAGATCATGTTTTATACGTTCTGGGTGGTTTTGTTACGCGGCA
The DNA here is from genome assembly GCA_905368565.1 of Medioppia subpectinata. Taxonomy (NCBI): domain Eukaryota; kingdom Metazoa; phylum Arthropoda; class Arachnida; order Sarcoptiformes; family Oppiidae; genus Medioppia; species Medioppia subpectinata. The sequence continues at coordinate 5,327 of CAJPIZ010003237.1, forward strand.
CCGTGTTTACGGCCATTCCCCGTTTACTGTTCTCGCACGAGAGTTGGACGTATTTGGTGGACAAATTCAGGTATTCAATTATTATTTAAAATAAAATATTTAATTAATTTTATTAAAAGCGCAGAAAATACAGTCAATGGTCGGTCACTTTAGCGAGTAATTACAAACAATGAAACTACTGTAGATAGGTTCAAAAAACAAGTTATCTTATAATGAATTACATAATGTACAAGTTTCTTATGGAATTAAATATGCCTGTTATGTTTTTGTATTTTAATTATAAAAGGGATCCGGATTATAAAGTTATGATATTAGTTATTTAAATCTAACGATATAATTTTTGGTTATGTTTAACTCAAACAATTAGAAAATCATTGTTAAAACTAAATTAACATCCAATTTTATTTATGACCATGTACAGGTGGCGGTTACTACAACTACCATCACGCATTTCCACAGGATTACTCCGGGTCCAAATACAGGTGGGAACAAAATTTCAACCCGACCACTTTGTTCATCGACATGTTTGCAAAAATTGGTTGGGCCTACGATCGCAAAAAAGTCTCGGCAGAGATCGTACGCATGCGTACAAAACGTACGGGCGATACGACAGCCTTACGCCGTAATGCAAGTATGGCTATGGATGTGGTGTTGGGACTATTGATACTGTATTGGCCACTACCCGTGATTTACGGTATCAGGCTCTTGGTGAATTTATAATTATAATAATTAGAGTATTGTTATCGAGGTGATTTATGGTAGTGTCAGTTACCAGAAATTAATTTATTTTATACCATAAATGTAACTAATTGTTTGAATTTAATCTAGATGATTGAGCTCCTGTTTTTGTTACATAACCATATTGTGTTTACTATTTATTATAGCTCATTAATGTTATAAAAATTCTAACTGAATTAATTTTTGTATTTTTTATTAAAAATTAACTTTTTTAAACAAGTATTTTTATAAAGTTTAAAAAATTTTATTTTTAAGTATTTATAATTTAAAGCTATTATAATGATAAGGAATATTTATTTAAATTTATAAATCTAATACTTTTTACAAGAAAATTTACATTTAATTGATTTTATATCATTATATTTTTAACTATTTATAAATCATATAATTTATTAAACGATCACGATATGGTTTTGTATTTTTCAACTAAATTGATCATGATGAAATGTCAATAAATTGTCAATAAATATAGATTTTATAAATTAATTATTATATAGTAATAGGGACTGAAATTAATAATTATTGTTGTCAATCATAGTTGTAATCAAAATGTCGTAAAATTTAGTTTTTAACAAAATTTAAGACCAAATTGAATGTGGTATTTAATAACAATTCATAGTCACTGTAAATCTAAGTTAAAAACAATAGTTAATTACATATGCAATTCTAATTAAACTTTCACTAAAAACTAATAACAAACTTAAGTCAAACTAAAATCACATAACATTATGTCTACTACTGTATATCAATTACTCTACCAAATGTGTTAAATATTGAAAAATTACGTATTTCTACCGCCATTAAACTCAAGAATAAAATCCGCAAAAAATACGTTAAAAATAAGCATCATATTGACAATGAAGGGCAAAATGAACAAGTTAATAATTATGGTGATTGCGGTGGTGGCGATGTCGGCAATGATGGCTGGTGAATTAAACATGGACGGCTCTCCACTCAGTGGCACTCACATATCAGGGCCTTTAATGGGCCTAACAGGTGCCAAAGGCGGCCCTCATTCAAACAACGGCCCCAAACGCCCCAACTCTAGCCCTCTGGCAGGCAATGGCCCCAAAGGCCCCAAATTGCGTACTCCGAAAAAAGGTCGCCCATAGGCTATAAACTGTAATTTTATTGTTTTATATACTTGTATTGTAATTGTAATTTTTTTATAAAACGAGCAATATTTATTGTAATTTATAAATCCGATATTTTTTGCACAAAAATTTACGTTTAATTTACCTGTATGTATAAATTATTATATTTTAAACGATTTATAAATTATATAAAAGGCTCAGTTTATTTTTACCAGGTTTAAATCATATTTTTAGAGACACTATGAATTACATTTTGTCTATGGTAAATATTAAAATTTACTGACTACTATTATCGATACAATTAAACTCAATAATAAAATCTACAAAAACACGCTAAAATGAGGCATCATATTGATATTGAAGGGCAAAATGAACAAGTTAATAACGATGGTGATTGCGGTGGTGGTGGTGTCGGCAATGATGTTTAGCGATATATACGTCCCTAGTAAGTGAATAATAATACTCAACATGGTACAATACGATCACCTGGATAGTACATATTGCGCAACTGTTTTTTTTTGTTACATAACCATATTGTGTTTGCTATTTATTATCGCTCATTTATGTTTTAAAAATTCTAATTGAATTAATTTTTATATTTTTTAAAATTGTGTTTTTAATAAAAATTATTTTTTTCAAACAAGTTTATAAATAAAAGTTTACAATTTTCATTTTTAAGTATTTATTATTTAAAACTATTATAATGACAAACAATATTTATTGTAATTAATTACTTTAATAATTTTTACAAAACATTTACATTTAAAATTTTTAGTTAATTTTTTAATAATTATAAATTATACAAATAAGTTCATGATATTTTTAACCATGTTTCTTAATAATAATTTTATAAACTGTAATTTTATTGTTTTATATAATTTTAATTTAATTTGATAAAAATAAGCAATATTTATTGTAATTTATAAATTTAATACCTTTCACAATAAAATTTACATTAAATTTATTTAAATCATTATATTTTAAACTATTTATAAATTATATAAATGCCTCATTGTATTTTTACCAGGTCTAAAGCAAAATTATATAAACACTAAGAATTACATTTAATCTACTACTGTATATCAAATACTCTACCATATGTGTTAAATATTCAATAATTTACTAATTAATATCGCCATTGAACTCAATATTTACAGAAAAAAAACAAAATGTTTATAATGAAGGGCAAAATGAACAAGTTAATAATAATGGTGATTGCGATGGTGGTGGTGTCGGCAATGATGTCTGGTAAATCAAACATGGTCATCTCTCAAGTATATCCAAGTGTTAAACCCCGTAAAGTCGGCCCTCCGAGAGAAAAATACCCCAACGGTGGCCCTCAGACAGGCAAAGGCCCCAAAAGTTCCAAAGGCCCCAACGGTGGCCCTCAAACAGGCAAAGGCCTGATAGGCGTCCCTCCGATAGGCAAAGGCGGTTTGCTATAAACTGTAATTTTATTGTTTTATATAATTTTATTGTAATTGTAATTTTTATAAAAACAAGCAATATATGAAGCGATTGCTGCTAGAAAGTCTAATGAGCGAGTCTAAGCATATATTGTATTTACTGCATAAATCAAATGCGTTAAAAACAAATAAAATTATAATTTATAATAGTTTTCAATTAATTATTATTTGCTTATACAATTATTTATTAAAAGTAACATATTATTTAACACTTAAAGTGGTCTTCATTTATTTGGTACAGCATTTGACATTTTTATTAACAGTAAATGTTAAGAATCGTTCATCATTTTCTAGTAGCAATCGCTTCATATATTGTAATTTATAAATCCAATATTTTTCGCACGAACATTTACGTTTAAATCATTATATTTTGAATTAATTTTTGTATTTTTTAAAATGATAATTTTTAATAAAAATTATTTTTAAGATTAAATCGTTGTTTTTAAAACTTTTAATTCATAAGCAATTATATTAATGATATAGAAAATTTTATTATAATTAATACAATAAAATCCACATTTCTCACAAAAAAATTATATTTAAATTAATTTTATATGATTTATAAATAATAATAAAAAATTAATCATAATTGTTATTAAGGTATTAATATAAATTTTATAAACTGTAAAAATTACATGTTTTTTCAAATAATCATAATGTCACATTTTTATAATTATTGATACTTAATGTTTTAGAAAAATGACGACAAAAGCATATAATTAGAGCAACAAATGAATACGAATTGCGAGAACTCGAGTGAATCGATGCGAAACAAGTCATAACAATAGATAGCGATCTTCGGTTCGGACGCCAATCGCTCCGCAAATGCCATCACTTTTAACCGATGGACGGGTGAGAGGGCTGTCGACCGGCGGCTCAGGTATGACACCAGCAATGAATATGGTTTATGGGCCGCTCTCGGGATCGACGACAGCATCACAAATATTAATACCATTATACATAAAAGTATTACAATCACATACAACAATACGAGTTTATAGAGCATGGTTGATTTTTTATGACTAAGCGAATAAACACACATGGTTGCGGCCGTCGCCACAGAATAATAAATAATAAATATGATTATTCTGTACGTTATATTCAAATGGCAAACCCATTGTTCGTAATAGTGGTGTTCATGAATGGCCCGCAACAACAGCCGACTCCCGGTATTAAACCTAACGCTGTTTGCAATCGTGTGGTAAATGTCTACAAACTTGTTGTTTACATAAGACATTGTTATGTATAAAACGAGACATTCGTACCAAACGTTACTATAAAAGTCGGCGACCGTAATGACAAACATTGCGTAAACTATTGTAACAATTGTGATCATTATTACTGTCACGTGACTTATTATTAGAATAATAGATAGATATAAAATTAACGCACAAAATAATACCGACATTAATGTGTAAGCGATGGCCACTAACCATCTCATTAGACTTACCCTAACACTGATCCGCGACTCCCGGCGCGCACTCAACGGATATCCAATGCTATTGTATAGCAATGAGTGCATAAATTTGCACGCATATAATTTACCGGTTAGCTCGTGGTATAAACAACATATACGTATGCATATCATAGATAATATCATGATGTTACATTGGGTACCGATTAGTAATTTATCACCAACGTAACTCATCGTATCGTCAATCACAGGATGGTCACCGTATGTGAGGTTTAAGCCAATGATCATAAAAATGAACATGCACATTCTCACTGTTGTAAACCATATAAGTCTACGCCGAGTGTAATGACCGGTCATAACGTCGTCCAGTGTTGGTGATAGAGTGACACAAAGATGTTTCACGTATTTGTCAATCATTGCAATCTCACGACTCAGACACCCGTTGTTTGCCTTATAATTGTTGACTACATCTCTGGCACTGGTTTTCAATGCATACACTTTTTGTATCAATAACTTCATTGTTGGGATATTTATACTCATTATTGATATAAATGTATAGTTATTTATTGTGTTTAATAATTATTTTGAATCTAAACATCACTTGACAATTTAATGTAATGTAATTTTTGTTTCCAAATTCAAAATCTTTTAAATTTTATTAATATATTTTTTAAATAATTTTGTTAATTAGCAAAATATTATTCAAAAATATATGACTATTTTAGTCACACAATAATATCATTATTCAATCAATACAATTGCAAAATATTTTTCTCATATTAATTAATCTACTGTACATTTATTTTGTTAGCACAAGCATCATCGAATATTATCATTTATATATCAATATCTCTACTATTGTTTTAAATCACATATATTTATAGATGAACTAATTGCAAAATCAATACTTTAGATCATGACTTTTTTAAAAGGTGGGCACAAGTAAACATAATAAATAATTTTCAATATTAAATTTATTTAAATTAAACAATAATAGTATGATGTAAACTAAATCTACACCATCACCAAACTCTAAGAATAGCTAAAGAAATTTTAAAGAAATTTTAAAAATAAATAACTTTTTTAATCAAATTTTAATAAAATATTTGATTGTGATTACACTAGGTAAACTTATTTTTTTAAAATTACTTAATGAATTAGAACAATGACGACAAAAGAATATAATTAGAGAAACAAATGAATACAAATTGCGAGAACTCGAGTGAATCGATGGGAAACAAGTCATAACAATAGATGGCAATCTTCAGTTCGGACGCCAATCGCTCCGCAAATGCCATCACTTTTAACCGGTCGACGAGTGAGAGGGCTGTCGACCGGCGGCTCAGGTATGACACCAGCAATGGATATGGTTTATGGGCCGCTCTCGGGATCAACGAAAGCCATACAAATATAAATATCATTAAACATAAAAGTATTACAACCAAATACAACAATACAAGTTTATAGAGCATGGTTGATTTTTGATGACTTAGAGAATAGACAAACATTGTTGCGGCCGTCGCCACAGCATAATAAATAATAAACATGATTAATCTGTACGTTATATTTAAATGCCAAACCCATTGTTCGTAGTACTGGTGTTCATGAATGGCCCGCAACAACAGGCGAGGCTTTGTATTAAATCTAACGATATGAGCAATTGTGCAGTAAATGTCGGTAAACTTGTGGCTCACATAAGACATTGTTATGTATAAAAAGATACATTCGTACCAAACGTTACCATAAAAATCAGCGGCCGTAATGACAAACAATACGTAAATTATTGTAATAATCGTGATAGATATTACCGTCACGAAATGTAGTGCAATGATAACGGATAAATATAAGACTAACGCACAACTTATGACCAACATTAGTGTGCATGCGATGGCCACCAACGGTCTCATTAGACTTACCCTAACACTGAACCGCGACTCCCGGCGCGCACTCAACGGATATCCGATGCAATTGTATAGCAATGAGTGCATGAATTTGCACGCATATAATCTACCGGTTAGTTCGTGGTATACACGACAAATATGTATGCATATCATG
>CAJPIZ010003238.1:0-12092 GCA_905368565.1 Medioppia subpectinata
AATAATTTATAAAATATTTGATTATAAAGAAATAAATGTAAGGTTTTGTGTTATTTTTGAGATAAAATACTTATGAAATATAAATAATATTGAATTGAGGATAAAGTTTTCATTTGCTTTGCCTTTTTTCTAATGATTTTATTTGTTTTTTAATATTTGTTTAATTTTTCAATTATTGCAACGAATAATATTAATTATAATCTCTTTTTGACTGATTTTGACATTTTCTGTGTATTATTTTGTTGAATGTTTGTATGATTTTCTGAATAATAACTACAATTTTCACTCAAAACAATACTAAAATCCCTTTTAAAACAATTTATGTTTAAATTTTGAATGCAAAGCAAATGAAAACTTTATCCTCAATTCAATATTATTTATATTTCATAAGTATTTTATCTCAAAAATAACACAAAACCTTACATTTATTTCTTTATAATCAAATATTTTATAAATTATTTATTCATCTCTCGTTTCCTTTATGTAAAAATATATTTTTATTTTTCTCTCACTTTTTATTTTATTTCTGTCCACAAAAATCTGTCCAATATTTTACAAAATATATATAAATATATTTAAAATTTATGCCAAAATGTTTGCTATCAATAAAAACACAGCAAATAATTTGTTTTACTCTTTAAACGTTTTGATCAAATAATTGCATAATTATTACTAAAAATACACCTAAAAATTGTCAAAACATTTGTTTTTATATATAAATCTAATTATTATTACAATTATTACTATTATTATTATAATTATAAATTTAATTATAAATTAATTGATTATTTGGAATAAACTATTGATTAAAAAACACAACAAAATAAGTGTTTCAATAAATATTTAAATCAATCAATGCATGAATAAAATCAATTGAAAATTTCAAAAAACCTAAGACTTTGTGTTGAATTCTTTGTCTAAAATATTGAAAAAATATATAACTTTAACAAAACGTTTGGATTTTTATCCATCATATTATACACGAGTGCCCACAGTATCCAAGTGTGGCCTCGCATTTACAGCACACCCGACACCCGGCCATCACTACGGCCTCCATTCACACCGTCAGCCCCAACACAATCAACAACAGCACCGGTATGTCCGCTGGCTTTACAGCTCCCGGAGTCATATGGAAAGCATTCAATTAAGAAAATCTTATTGATTACCAAAAAAAGTACACAATTAATAATAACCAAATGATATTGATTTGTATTTTTATGAAACAAAATATGCACTAAAAAAATATATAAACGGAAGGACTCAGTTGGCAGGTGTGACCCAGTGTTCAGGTACATTTATCAAATTCAAAATTAACCATTATCAATCTAAAACACTACCTTTAACTTAACCCATACTTTACCATAGAGTAGTGTTTTCTAAATATAGTCTAAACTTTTAGTCTAAATTTATTTATTAAATAATCACTAATTAATTAATAAATTTTAATTCGCAAACAAATCTTTATAATAATTACTAACATATAGTGTACTGTATTGTTGTGTATCTCTCTATCGCCTGTATTGTGTGCTGTAGTGATCAGTGAACTACCGATTGTGTGAACAAAACAAATACTACTACTTTTTTACCATCATTTTACCATCACGTTAATAATAGCTCTCTCCGTACAATCCAACGCATCCAATTTGTCACTCTTATTAATATTTACTTTTTTAAATTATTTATAACATACAAAATATGATCATTTCTCTCACTATCTTTCTCTCTCACTCTCTCTCTCCGCTCGTTTTACTCTAGTTTTATCTCAAAATTTGTGTTTTCTATTGAGATATCTATGGAAACATAGTGTTATATCTAGTGTTATATCTAGTTATATTTAAAAGTGTCATGGTAAACTATAAATGCATAATAATGTATGTTTAACTATTTACTGGGTTATGTTTTTCTTAACTACTAGTACTTGTAATTACTGTAGAAATCATTTAACTTTTTACCACACGTTTAGAGCATATATTTTAGTCTATAGTCTAATGTTTTCACTAAACTATTAATTTATTATTTATAAATCATAGAATTTATTATAATATAGTATTAAACTGTAGTTTTTAGTATACTTTTAGTGTACTTATAGTGTAATATAGTGTACTTTACTTAATTTTAATCGTATGTTATATTGTATGTATAGAATTGTAGTTTATTTTAGATTTTAGATTTAATTTCTATAGTATTTACTTTTGATACACAATTTCACACACAAATACACTTTACAATTAGACAACAGTTCATACTATCGAAGTTCATTATAAAATCCTCCCAAATATACTTTATATTATACTATAAATTTTCATATAGTTAATTAATTAATTAATTTAATTATCATATACTATCATATAATGAGTGAAATATGATTTTGTATGTATATTTGTGATGGTAGTCGTGTGTTGTATTATGTGTTTAATTTTAACCCCCGTTATCATTAATATTGTAAATATACTGTACATCTTGTGTAATATGAACGACACAAATGGTTGGCTCACACATCCCATCAGACATATAGTGTACAACATATAAGCAAAAAAAGTATTATTATTTTTCGGTCAACAAAATACACACAAAAAATTATATTTCCTATGAAAGCAAAAGTACACGAAATCCTTTTAATGCCATTAATGCTTGTCTTTTGTAATATGATATACAAGTAGTTGAGACCATAAAAGCAAAATAAAGTATACATAAAACTATGTGTACATCTAATAGTGTGTGTGTTTGTATGTAGACTACCATTAGTTAGTGTACTGTTTAATTGCTATTTAATATTAGAGTTACATATATTTTAGCTGCTGTTATGTCATGTCATTAGTGTTGTGTTTAAAAAAGTTTGAAACTCTTTTATCTCTTATATATTACATTATTATCTATAATACTATATTTTAAATGTATATTCTGTATATATTCTATACATATTCTGTGTATATAACTATAGTTATGGCAAAATAATTAATTGTGTTTCACATTATTAATTAAATAGTTTTTCAAAAATACATTAAACTTATAAATATTTTGTTGATTTTTGCCTCTCATGTGTTGTGTTTGGATATTAGTATATATCGTATAAATACAGTGTTGTGTTTATTACACATTAGATTTTGTATCATGTTTGTATTTGTGATGTTTGTCCCGTCTCTTATATTGATATACTGTGTGTTAGTTTAAACTAATCCATAGAGTTTATTAACACATTAACCAACATCATTTTACTAACCACATCCCAACCCACACACACACATACACTAAACAAATCACAAAACATATGCTAAAATCTCATAGAGATTTATACAACAGAATTAATACATAGTATTTCTAATTTCCATTCATTGCTTTTAATCACATAAAAAAAATATTCTGTTATTTATTTTTGTTATAAACGAGATATGTTAGCTAATTGTCGGCCATTTCTGATAGAATAGCCATAGAATACACTGAATTTCCCGTCTATTCTGTGCTCACTATCTATCATGTATTGTATGCCTGCTATTAGTCTGAAATCAGTATATATTTAGTCCATTTTATTTCATTTGTGTGTGTGTTTTGTCTCTTCAAATCTCTATTCACTCTCTGTCTCTCATCTCATAGACTGCATTGATTTTTGCCTCTCATGTGTTGTGTTTGGATATTAGTATATATCGTATAAATACAGTGTTGTGTTTATTACACATTAGATTTTGTATCATGTTTGTATTTGTGATGTTTGTCCCGTCTCTTATATACTGTGTGTTAGTTTAAACTAATTCATAGAGTTTATTAACACATTAACCAACATCATTTTACTAACCACATTCCAACCCACACACACACAACACATACACTAAACAAATCACAAAACATATGCTAAAATCTCATAGAGATTTATACAACAGAATTAATACATAGTATTTCTAATTTCCATTCATTGCTTTTAATCACATAAAAAATATTCTGTTATTTATTTTTGTTATACACGAGAAAAGTTAGCTAATTGTCGGCCATTTCTGATAGAATAGCCATAGAATACACTGAATTTCCCGTCTATTTTGTGCTCACTATCTTATCATGTATTGTATGCCTGCTATTAGTCTGAAATCAGTATATATTTAGTCCATTTTATTTCATTTGTGTGTGTGTTTTGTCTCTTCAAATCTCTATTCACTCTCTGTCTCTCATCTCATAGACTGCTGTGTGTTTTGATTGCAATTATCCGTCGGTTAATGTAATCCGTCTTTTGTGTTGCCTTTTAATACTTATGTGACGTCTAGTCCTTCACTACTAATACTCTTTTGTGCCCAAAATTAGTGGTCTTTTCTCTTATAGAGTCTGTCTTTTTATTATTATTTTCATCCGTTTTGCGGACTTAAGACTATAGANTTTGATTGCAATTATCCGTCGGTTAATGTAATCCGTCTTTTGTGTTGCCTTTTAATACTTATGTGACGTCTAGTCCTTCACTACTAATACTCTTTTGTGCCCAAAATTAGTGGTCTTTTCTCTTATATAGTCTGTCTTTTTATTATGATTTTCACTCGTTTTGCGGACTTAAGACTATAGAGAGTGTTATGTCTATTAAACAGACACTCGTTTTCCTTAAGATATTAGTAAATTAGTCATCTTTTTTTGTCACTAAATTATTTACATCTATTAAAACGTTTTGATACTAGAAGTAGAGTAACTAATACTAGAGTTTGTTGCCTGTGCTGCTGGTTATTCACAAATCATCACATTTTACACTAAATTACATACTCTATATATCTATTAAAACAAATTAAAACCACAATATATTAGCTCTAGTTATTTATACGTCTAATTAATTGTTAGCTAGATATGAACGTAATGTCTTGAAAAACATTTAGTTAAAAAGTAGACAGAAATTAGTATCGAAATTATGATTAAACTTAAATATTTATATAATTAGATATTAGATATTAAAAAATAACTTTAAAAATTGGTTTCCTATTTATTTATGTGCTTTATTTCTCTCTCCATAAAACTCTCTCTCAATTCTCACCCAAAATCTAACTAAAACTCGACCAAAAACACACACAAATACCTGGGGTTTCACATGTATTACATACAGACGGGGATACTCTCCTCCGTTTGTTACTCAAGTATTCCTCCGCTTCTTTGCCAAACCAGTCTTCACAGGCATCTCATGATATCTGTGGTAAGTCTACAACTAAATCAATATCTAAATCAAAAACACACACATTATAGCCCTTAACTAATCACTAAATTTATACTTAAATCTAAATTATAATCATAGATCTCTAGACCCGTAGACACCCTTTTCATACTGTACTACATATCGCTATCACAAACCCTATGTCTCTCTCTCTCTCTCTCTTTCTTTGTAATCGTTGTGTTTTTCTAAATCTCTTCAAACGTTGTTTTTGTGCTAAATTAATATGATTTTGTGTACAAAATATAAAGTGTTTGAATAGTTTGTTGTTATAAAATACGACTGTTTTTCCAGTAGATATTCGGGTTGCCGTAGAGAAGTATTGCATCCGTATTGCTCTCTCACACACTCCCACTGATTGTCTCTTTCCGGGGGACATAAGAACACAATAAATATATTAATTAATATACAAATTGAATGGTTTTGTTCTACAATTTCATTAGGAATACATATATTCTGTGTAATGTTACATAATATACCGGTATTGATCATGATTAGTTTGTTTTTTATACACAATACTATAATTCTCTGTGTGTTGTCTCTATCTATCTGTTGTTTTCTTTGAACACTTAAATTACCATCATTTTCATAAACATACACCAAAAATATCTAGTATTAGTTTACTTGTAATCTCTGATATCTTGTAGTTTGTAATTCATTTTGATCTTTAATTAACTGTTTGTTAATGTTATGGCTATTGTTACTCATAATCTGTTGTTCTTGTATTTTTATAACTAATATTTATTATCTATAAATATAAATATTAATAACAATAACACAAAACTAACTAACATTTCATTTTGATTAACACAACAACTTTACACTCACTCCCGCACAGCCCTCACACACAACCCCTCTCTAAAAACCCCCACCAAAACAGACCTCCCGTTTGCATCCATATATTGTTAATAACAATAATAATATACGGCTTAAAATTACAATTGTTTGTACCATTGTATTTGAAATCTAGTTGAATTGAATGGCCAGCAAACATCACCACCACTACTAACCCAAGCCCTATCAGGTGAGTTGATCCTCACAAACCACTGCTCTCTCGCATCCCATAAACACTAATATTAATGATAACATATCACAGCTTTTTACTCATTTTCCTCTCGCTTTCACTGTTATTACCACTTATTGTTCACTCATTTGATAAATGAATGAAAGCCTCTTTTTTACTCTCTTTTCTCTCCCTTTGTTTTGTGTGGCTTTTAATTAATTACATCATTCATACAATTACTTTAATAAATGTCATTTGAAATTAATTTTGTAGTCATTTATCTAATATTTTTCTGGTCTTATCTCTTCTCACTCACTCATCCACCCCTTCCCTCTCACCACAAATACATCTATATGTATATCAATGGCACTCAATGGTGGCAAACAAACAGCGGTTATCAACAATTACGGGGCCGGTAGCGGCTTTGGCAACGCTAACTCTGCGCCCAACGGCGCGCCCAATGGTCACCATCGGTCACATTTCGCGACGCCTAACAGTCCCGGCCCTACAATAGAACTCTACAATTCCAGTCAGGATAGTGTTCCCAGTTATGTACAGACCACTAGCCCTCAGCCCAACTCAGCCTTTCCACCCATTGCTGTCAGCAGGGTAAGTCATACAGTACCTACTTTAGTTACTTTACATTCAACAAATATACACAATCAACATTCATCATTAGTTACATTATCATTGTAGTAATTAAACTAGATGCTGTAAATTTCTTTAATATACTTCTATAGATATATCGTTCACAGTTTTTTCCTATCGTGTATTCAATAAATACTTGTGTTAAGAATATCGTGTTATTTATGCCAATTCTCGTATATTCAGGCATAGAATTTACAACCAATTTAAGAATAAATTTATTTTGTTTGTATAAATATTTTATACACTAATTAGCGATGTTTTTATTTAATTAATATTTTTCTGTTTCCCGTATTTTTCCCTCATTTAATTAATCCATAATACATGAAAGTACTTGTGTTTTGAGTGATAAAATCAATTACAGACAGACAGACAGAGAGAGAGAGAGAGAGAATTTGATTGCAATTATCCGTCGGTTAATGTAATCCGTCTTTTGTGTTGCCTTTTAATACTTATGTGACGTCTAGTCCTTCACTACTAATACTCTTTTGTGCCCAAAATTAGTGGTCTTTTCTCTTATAGAGTCTGTCTTTTTATTATTATTTTCATCCGTTTTGCGGACTTAAGACTATAGAGAGTGTTATGTCTTTGAAACAGACACTCGTTTTCCTTAAGATATTAGTAAATTAGTCCTCTTTTTGTCACTAAATTATTTACATCTAATAAAACGTTTTGATACTAGAAGTAGAGTAACTAATACTAGAGTTTGTTGCCTGTGCTGCTGGTTATTCACAAATCATCACATTTTACATCAAATTACATACTCTATATATCTATTAAAACAAATTAAAACCACACTATAGTAGCTCTAGTTATTTAATCATTTAATTAACTGTTCACTTGATATGAACGTAATGTCTTGAAAAACATTTAGTTAAAACGTAGACAGAAATTAGTATCGAAATTATTATTAAACTTAAATATTTATATAATTAGATATTAGATATAAAAAATAACTTTAAAAATTGGTTTCCTATTTATTTATGTGCTTTATTTCTCTCTCCATAAAACTCTCTCTCAATTCTCACCCAAAATCTAACTAAAACTCGACCAAAAACACACACAAATACCTGGGGTTTCACATGTATTACATACAGACGGGGATACTCTCCTCCGTTTGTTACTCAAGTATTCCTCCGCTTCTTTGCCAAACCAGTCTTCACAGGCATCTCATGATATCTGTGGTAAGTCTACAACTAAATCAATATCTAAATCAAAAACACACACACATTATAGCCCTTANGGATACTCTCCTCCGTTTGTTACTCAAGTATTCCTCCGCTTCTTTGCCAAACCAGTCTTCACAGGCATCTCATGATATCTGTGGTAAGTCTACAACTAAATCAATATCTAAATCAAAAACACACACACATTATAGCCCTTAACTAATCACTAAATTTATATTTAAATCTAAATTATAATCATAGATCTCTAGACCCGTAGACACCCTTTTCATACTGTACTACATATCGCTATCACAAACCCTATGTCTTTCTCTCTGTCTCTCTTTCTTTGTAATCGTTGTGTTTTTCTAAATCTCTTCAAATGTTGTTTTTTTGCTAAAATAATATGATTTTGTGTACAAAATATAAAGTGTTTGAATAGTTTGTTGTTATAAAATACGACTGTTTTTCCGGTAGATATGAGGGTTGCCGTAGAGAAGTATTGCATCCGTATTGCTCTCTCACACACTCCCACTGATTGTCTCTTTCCGGGGGACATAAGAACACAATAAATATATATTAATTAATATACAAATTGAATGGTTTTGTTCTACAATTTCATTAGGAATACATATATTCTGTGTAATGATATATACCGGTATTGATCATGATTAGTTTGTTTTTTATACACAATACTATAATTCTCTGTGTGTTGTCTCTATCTATCTGTTGTTTTTTCTTTGAACACTTAAATTACCATCATTTTCATAAACATACACCAAAAAATATCTAGTATTAGTTTACTTGTAATCTCTGATATCTTGTAGTTTGTAATTCATTTTGATCTTTAATTAACTGTTTGTTAATGTTATGGCTATTGTTAATCATAATCTGTTGTTCTTGTATTTTTATAACTAATATTTATTATCTATAAATATAAATATTACTAACAATAACACAAAACTAACTAACATTTCATTTTGATTAACACAACAACTTTACACTCACTCCCGCACAGCCCTCACACACAACCCCTCTCTAAAACCCCCACCAAAACAGACCTCCCGTTTGCATCCATATATTGTTAATAACAATAATAATATACGGCTTAAAATGACAATTGTTTGTACCATTGTATTTCAAATCTAGTTGAATTGAATGGCCAGCAAACATCACCACCACTACTAACCCAAGCCCTATCAGGTGAGTTGATCCTCACAAACCACTGCTCTCTCTCTCATCCCATAAACACTAATATTAATGATAACATATCACAGCTTTTTACTCATTTTCCTCTCGCTTTCACTGTTATTACCACTTATTGTTCACTCATTTGATAAATGAATGAAAGCCTCTTTTTTCACTCTCTTTCTCTCCTTTTGTTTTGTGTGGCTTTTAATTAATTACATCATTCATACAATTACTTTAATAAATGTCATTTGAAATTAATTTTGTAGTCATTTATCTAATATTTTTCTGGTCTTATCTCTTCTCACTCATCCACCCCTTCCCTCTCACCACAAATACATCTATATGTATAACTATGGCACTAAATGGTGGCAAACAAACAGCGGTTATCAACAATTACGGGGCCGGCAGTGGCTTTGGTAACGCTAACTCTGCGCCCAACGGCGCGTCCAATGGTCACCATCGGTCACATTTCGCGACGCCTAACAGTCCCGGCCCTACAATAGAACTCTACAATTCCAGTCAGGATAGTGTTCCCAGTTATGTACAGACCACTAGCCCTCAGCCCAACTCAGCCTTTCCACCCATTGCTGTCAGCAGGGTAAGTCATGCTACTTTAGTAACTTTACATTCAACAAATATACACAATCAACATTCATCATTAGTTACATTATCATTGTACTAATTAAACTAGATGCTGTAAATTTCTTTAATATACTTCTATAGATATATCGTTCACAGTTTTTACTTATCGTGTATTCAATAAATACTTGTGTTAAGAATATAATGTTATTTATGCCAATTCTCGTATATTCAGGCATAGAATTTACAACCAATTTAAGAATAAATTTATTTTGTTTGTATAAATATTTTATACACTAATTAGCGATGTTTTTATTTAATTAATATTTTTTGCTATTTTTCTGTTTCCCGTATTTATCTCTCATTTAATTAATGCATAATATATGAAAGTACTTGTGTTTTGAGTGATAAAATCAATTACAGAGAGAGAGAGAGAGAGAGAGAGAGAGAGAGAGAGTTGACATTCCTTTACTAGTTTAATATGCATTCATATGTCCGTATGTTTTAAATTATTAATAAAATGTATGCCTTTTTCTCTCTGATGTTTGCTATTAAACTAACTCACAAGCGTTTAATTCTCTCTCTCTCTCTCTCTCTCTCTCTCTCCGATAAATACATTACGATATAATTGTGTAAATAAAATATAATGAAAATTTGAAATTAAATTTATATATTATTTATTTTGGCAAACTTTTTATTTTGTTGAGTGAATCTCTATTGACTTCTCTCTCTATATATTAATAAATAAGAATATAATAAATAAAAGAAAAAATATATAACAATATTAATGCAATAAAACAGATTGAAATAAATAAATCAAATCTTATTATGAATGCCATATATTATTGTTATAATGTATTAAATAAATGGAAAAATTAAAATAGCATTCACTTTAAATGTCAGACATTGAATGAACAAAAATAAAGGCAAACAATACTATATTCTCTATTGAATCAAAAATTATATACAATTGCCTTTTGACATTTGCCCTTGGTGTTTGTCTGAAACACACACAAATATTGGATGTATAATTACTAATATTAACCATCATATAAAAGCTTTTTAAATATAGAATTAATAATGTACTTGATAATTTTTGATGACATTTTTATGCATAACTAATACTTACAGCATATAAACCGATACTTACTTTTTATATACATTTCAATCGACACGATGTAAAAAATATTCGCCAGATTTTTGGCCACATTTTAACGAAAAAATCAATTATAAGAGTAAATGGTTTTTAAAGTAATAGATATTTTATATAGTTTTTACTCTTTATTTTTTGTTGAGAGAGAGAGAGAGAGAGAGAGAGAGAGAATATTGTATAAATGTTAAGTTAAAATAAAATACAAAATATATATTAAATTCAATTTTCATACAATCGAAAGAAGAATTTTTTGTTCATTTCTTATTTGATTATAGAATAGGAGAGCAAACAGTCGTCTTGTATTCATTTCTCTCTCTCTCTCTCTCTCTCTCTCTCTCCTCCCTCTCGCCCTCACTTTCAAGTGATCTGTCTATAGGTTTTCCTCTCCATGTGTTTCTTTCTATCACTCGTTTATGTTTAATATATTCAACATTTCCGACACTACTTGTCATTAAACATCAAAACATTTCAACGATAATCACAAAATCCGTGTCCAAACTCAGTATGAAATGCAATTAAATATAATTAAAGCCCAGTTTCTAATAGTAAATACTGACAAAATATATTTAGTGAACGGATTCTGTTCTCTGATTACATTAGATTCAAGATTTAGATTCAGATAATTATAATTAAATACAATGTTTATTCAATGTCCAGCATTTGGATAGTATTACACTTCACTCACTCTCTTATAACAGCCCACATATACATTGGGTTTAAATCTTTTAAATAATGCAAAATATGTTTTGCAATATATTTGCTAATAAGTATTCATTTATGCATCAAATAATTGAAATTTCATTACGGATTTAAATAGTATTTCACGCAAAATATTTTAATGTATTGTAATTTTTTCGAAAGTAATTACTATTGTATGGGATTTAATGAGCTTAGAAATAATGATTGTTATTAGAAATGAGTTTTTATTTATAATTATAACATTTGTTATTAAAACATATGATATAAAAATGAAAATTCATTATATGATACACTAAAAGCGTTTTGTAATCAAATAATATTTCTCTCTCATGTGTCTAAACATGCAAATCATATGCAGAGAAAATATTTTGCATAAACTTTTCTTTATTCTCTCTCTCTCTCTCTCTCTCTCTCTCGACGATGTAATTGATTGCAGACATGGATATAATGGAAAGATTTTATACAATAAAAAGCAAATTCTGTGTATTTTAA
>CAJPIZ010003239.1:0-12090 GCA_905368565.1 Medioppia subpectinata
GTGTAATAGCAATCATCGGAAGTAATAACTCCCCCGCCTTTCCGGCGTATAGTTTTTATTTCAATTTATTTGCGATGTTTTGGTGTTTTGGTGCTGAACTCAAATGCATTGAATTGTAAAATAACTAGGGTTGGCAATATGACAAACCATGTATTTTACGTATGTAATTTACATAGTATTTTACATGCACAGATTTTTCATTTTGTAAAATACATCATTAAAAAAATTAATTGGTAAAATTTTTTTAATATCTTTACAAAACTTGGGTAAAATATTTGCACACTTGTTATTTGTTTATTATTGTACAAATAATCATTGATTAAAATGAGTAAATAATAGCCACAATCAATTATTTGGAACTATTTGACAAAAATCGATGATAAAAATTGCTGAAATTTTGTATATTTTACGTATGTAATTTACATAGTATTTTACGTGTATTTTACATGCACAGATTTTTCATTTTGTAAAATACATCATTAAAAAAATTAATTGGTAAAATTTTTTAAATATTTTTACAAAACTTGGGTAAAATGTTTGCACACTTGTTATATGTTTATTATTGTAAAAATAATCATTGATTAAAATGAGTAAATAATAGCCACAATCAATTATTTGGAACTATTTTACAAAAATCGATGATAAAAATTGCTGCAATTTTGTCAAAAATCAATTAATGGACCAGATTTAATTGTCGAATTTGAAATAATTAGTGATTAAAATGTTATAAATGTATAATTAATGTCATAATTGCAATAAAAATGTTTAATTTTTAGTCTTAAAATATGTTAATTTTTCCCCCATAGTAAGTAAATCTCTCTCTCTCTCTCTCTCTCTCTCTCTCTCGCACGTATCCAAACAGATATCACATCATTTAGGCACCGGATTGTTGACTGTTATTGTTATAGCAATCAAATGCTTGTGTAATAGCAATCATCGGAAGTAATAACTCCCCCGCCTTTCCGGCGTATAGTTTTTATTTCAATTTATTTGCGATGTTTTGGTGTTTTGGTGCTGAACTCAAATGCATTGAATTGTAAAATAACTATTACTATTTAAAAAAGCCCTCCAAAACCATTAGTTCTCGTATTTCTGTATATTTTCATTGCGTTATTGTATTTAAACAGACAATTGAAATGATTGTTACGAAATGTCTGGCATTGTATGTATGGATTTGTATTGAAAAGTCCTAATCAATGGTCTGTATCACTACATTACATACATTACATACACATACAAGCAAATAGGCATTCATTTGACCCAACATTTTACTAATGCATACATCGATGAGAAAAAACTTTTTTACCTGAATATACAATACATGCATACATGGGTTGCGGAGTGCAGTCCCGGCGCGTATATTAATTACAGGTGCAAATACAGCTTTTTTAGTATGACTGGTTCTCTCTGTCTCTCTCTATCTCTTATATATACCCCTCTCTCGGAACCTCTCAGTGCTCTTCTCCTTCTCAGCTATTTTCCAATTTTGTCGATCCATTTGGCAATACGTGATCTAAAGGCGTGCTTTTGTAGCTATTTTTAATGCCATAACATTTATTACATACATGTTCTCCAATTTTTTTGTTCGTTCTGTTGTAGCCTAGGATGCAGTCCATCACTAAGAGAGGTACTAGAAGTGGGGGACGAGAGAGAGAGAGAGAGAGAGAGAGAGAGAGAGCTGACTGACTTAAATGAAAGCCCAATCCAATGTTCATTTGTGGTTAAATTTCAGACACTGGAAAAATATGCCTTTCTATTAGCGTTTGCTGTCAGCCATACATTATATTATAGTGTATTAATAGAGTGTTCATAATATAAACTCTTAACAGAAAGAATTTAAACAGCATTTGGTTGTCGTTTGCATTACATTTTGCATTACATTTATGGTTATATACGAGAGGCTCATATTTTGATAGCAATTATTTGTTATTTATTCGCTTTATATTTACGGTATACTGAATGCAATATTTATTGCAAAGCATATTCACTATGCAGTGAATTGAGTGTACATTACATGCCATCCCATATACCATATGCAGAATCGGTACTAAACTTTCACTAAACTCATTGCAGTCAATGTCTCACTCACTTTAAATAACTGATTTGATTGTAGGCTAACGTAAATAAATATTACTCTAACTCTTAACACTTCTTCACTCCCTTTTCCTCTTTCACTTCACTATATATTTCCTTCACTTCCAGTGTCTTAAAGACGTAAAGTAAATGAATTTTGTGAGCATTTATTTATTTAAACCAATGGCTAAAAACGCATTAATGTCTACACAGAAGAGAGGCTGTGAAAGGCTGTGTGCATATTGTGTTCATATTTTTTCTTGAGCTAACAGTTTTTGAATAAACATAACATATGCCAAACACATTGGAAACCACTTAAACAGATCTCTTCTTATCCCTCACCCAATATTTTTCTATGAATTAACAGCGATTTCTCAGTGATTTCGTGGGTCCCGTCCCTTACGATGGGCTGTAGTGTCGGAGATATTTGTTAACAAAACAGACCTCTCCTTTCAGGAACAGATCGTCTCATATTATTGAGCATATTATGGATATGCAGTGTTAGTACACTTTACAACTGGTCACAGCTTCCCTTCCCATCCCAATCCCTAAAAGCGTTGGCATTGCTCTACACATAAGGGCATAGCATTGCCATACCATCCATACAAAGTGCACATCTCATGTATAGCACATACAGCGGTCTCCGACTGTTTTGACCTCTCTTTACATACATATTGACATTTCATGTCTCTCTTCCCCACAACAAAGTTCATCGTAATTATAGGGCCCATAGATATATGGCATAACCATTTGAAATCGAGCGTGAAAGGCCATAGGGCTTGTATGCCCAGCTCTCTCTCTCTCTCTCTCTCTCTCTCTCCTAGCGCTCAGTCGCATAAATGTGGTCCAAGAATTGAACCTTTCTTACTTCTATTCAGTCTCTCTCTCTCTCTCTCTCTCTCTCTCTCCCTCTCCCCCATTGGATGTGCCATTAGATGATGTGCTGAAAAATTATACGATAAGCGAAATTCAAAACATATTTTCCCATTTTATAAATGCATTATAAATTCAGCAATGGATGTGTTTGTGTGATGGCATCGGAGCACAACAATCCCGGGTTGTATAGCAGTATAGCTGTATAGCCGTATCATAAGTGCCGGTGTTGTACACGATTTAGTGCGGGAACAGTACACCTCTTGCGATCAGTTTTCCCTCCGGTATGTACTGTACATATGTTTCTTAGACTTCATCGTTAACTCCAAACGTATGACCCATACTATTATCGGGGCTTAACTTTCACTCTGTTTTTTCACTTATATATTATATCAAGTATTCATAAAATGTTGTAAATGTTGTGTGCATTTCATATGTTTGATGTCAAAAGACTGGTATAACACATAAGGGTTCGCCACAAAAGGCCATTTGTTTGCGGTTATACCTGTGTTTTGGGGCTTTTCTCTATTGTATTGTGGTTTCGATGATATGTATGATATGTCCGATACTGTTCTCAAACAATAGGCTTTTTAAGGGAATACAAGTATAAAGAAAAACCAGAAGAAGGGAAAGAAGGAGACAAAACATAAGGACTGGTGACTGAATGGGAAGAGTGAGTGAGTGAGAGAGACAGAGAGGACAAGAATCCCAGCAAACGGTGCCGTCAATACTGAGCGAATCCAACCGTAAGGAAAGCATCGACTTTTATAGCTATTATATTAGAGAATTGAATTGAATTGAAGAGAGAGAGAGAGAGAGAGAGAGAGAGAGAGAGAGAGAGAGAGAGAGAGAGAGAGAGAGAGAGAGAGAGAGAGAGAGAGAGAGAGANGAGAGAGAGAGAGAGAGAGAGAGAGAGAGAGAGACTGAATAGAAGAAAAACTTCTTCTCTAAACGCTAAAAGCATTTCTTGGTTTTTAAAGAGTAGTTTCAGTATTGGAAGAGAGACTCGACTGTAAGGACTCACTCGACTCTCGACTCCGGCGAAGGAACAACTCGTGTGTTATTTCTCGTCGACGACTGAACACAAACTGCTCGACGCGTTATAACTCTGTGTTCAATAAAACAGTTGAACAAAATTGTGTTCATGTGTTTCGTGTAGTTTTTTATTATTATTGAGTGAATGCCTGCGAAAGAGAGGGACCAGTGGTTTGGGGCCAATGCGAGTGTGAGTACTGGCTATAGCTGGCGGTGATCTTTGACGGGAATTCAGAGACTGATTGCAAGAGAGAGGGAGAGAGAGAGAGAAAACTCGTGAAGAAACTCTTTTTTATCGTTTAAAGTATCTCTCATTTAGCTTCGAGTGCTTCAAGAGATTGCGTTCAGTGAAGAAGTAAAAGAAAAGTTAATAAGAAAAATCTAATTTCAAACCTAACGTCCCTTCCAGTGATCTTTAAAACAAAATCACGTTATATTATATTAAACATCAAAAAGTTTTTCAAACTTCAAATACATATAAACCACTTATCAAACTGTATGTCCATTTGGCGGTTGGGCTCTACCACTCGGAACTCGCATATATTCTCTCTGCCTATTAATAATAATACCGGAGCTCTGGTCTGTCAGTGGAAAAAACTCACTCAAAACTGTGTTTATATTATCTGTTTCTAAAACCGAAACGATGGCAACAAAACAATGTAATATTTGAAAGCTAACTACAAAACTGCTGATAATAATAATAAATAACGAATTTTATACACATATACTGAATATATATTTGTGTTATTATAATAACAGTATTAATAGAGTGCACACAGAATCGTATTTCACTACTACTATCCACTGTTCAAACACCACATCCTCCACACCACGTCTGAATCGGTCGCACAGTTCTCCACAACACAGACCTTATCCACAGTTATATTCAGTAATATTCAGTAATATTTAAAGTCTGGTGTGTATTGAATGTGCAAAAAAGTCAACGCTATTTAAATTTCAGTGCCGGCTATACATATGTGTGCAACACTTTAAATGTGTTTAATTCTCTCCGATTATCTGCTCTGAAACTCAAGACTTCAATCACTTATCATAATATTTAAGCCGAGAAGTAGAGGAACGAAGAATTACAATAATAATAATAACAGAGAGATTCAAAGTCTTATATTAAATACAGTATTTCCTAACTCCCAGCGCAACTGAACTGAATGTCCTGTATTTACCAATACATACATACAGTGCTAATTCATATACTGTGTGCGCTATCGTCGTCACCGGAGACTTCAATTGTATTTATTAGAAATAATCAATTGTTTATCTTTTGAGAACTTGATTTTGAAGGCAACACTTGATTTGCAAAATTAAATATCAAATATTTCACTTGAATTTTGTAATGTGAAAAATATTTCTCCTTTCATTTGCCAACCCATACCATACCATACCATACCAAACAATATACTCCACATTAACTATACTGCAGTCTCGATGTGTGAATATTATCGTTAAATAACTATATGTTTTTATTGCACTGATTGCCTGTGGATTAAACAATGTTTGCAGTAATAAAATAATTAAACTATTTGTTAAGCAAATATTGACATCATTTTGAAAATATTCATCCATACGTTTTGTGTATCGCATACCAGAATATAATGTCTCATCAATTGTTTCATATAAATTATTATCTCATTTTGTCACTTGGATTACTATATTTGGCACCCGATGTATGCCAGGCCTCGCACTCGTCACTACATGTGGTGGACGGCGGCTATAAAGGGGTAGTCATTGCCATCAGTCCGGAAATACCTGAAGATAAGGACCTTTTAGATAAAATTCAGGTAAAAGATGAGACACTTTATAGTTATAGCAGTATTTTATAATATAAATCGAGAGATATTTTATTTCTATCGCGTATTGTATTTAGAGATTGAAATGAATTATTTGAGTGTATTTTGTTTGAGAGAACAAAATATTTATCTCTTAAAAGTTGTTTTACTGAGAAAATGATTTGTGAACACAATTTTATGCTTTATTATCCACACATTATATCTATCACTATCTGTCTCTCTATTGTAATACGTATTGTAAGAGTCAATACCTGTTGTGTTATTTGTGTTTAAACGAGAGAGAGAGAGAGAGGCTTTCCGTTTAAATGATTGTCAAACAGCCGTTGCGTTGAGTATTATATTTATAGAAAAATAATAACCAAATGTAATGTTCGCATGCATTGGATATTTAATATAAATTGCACCAAAAATCTCTTGAAAAGTAGACATTAGTGTTGACGAGAGAGAGAGAGAGAGAGAGAGAGAGAGAATAGTAAGTATTTTTCTGAAAAGTGCACTTTTCATGAGAATAGGTTATACAGCGAAATATGTACAGAAAATCGTGATGTAATTTTAGCCCAAACAAAGTGCATGAGTTGTGCCGGATATATACAAGATATGAAATGCATAAATAGTTAGCCTCTCTATGCTTTCTCTCTCCCGATCTCTCCTATCCATCCTATCTCTTGACTCTATGTTCAGGTGTTTGAAGTATTTTGTTATTGTAAAAGCGAGAGAAACATAAATTTCAAACATAAAGCTAAACATGTATTCAAAAAATAAATGAGAAGAAAAAAGTAAATCGAAAAATTTTAGTTCAATGACTACAATGTATACACAAAACTAAATAAACTAAACCATTCATTCACTTTCTCGTCAGAAAAATTACTATAAATTGTATGAAAAATAGTTGTATTTCTGTATTTAATCTAAACGTCTGTCCAAACCATACAACATAACCATATTTTTCAATGAGTCACACATTTTGCGATATATATTTATCTCGCAATTTATATTAAATATCCAATGCATGCAAACATTACATTTGGTTATTATTTTTCTATAAATATAATACTCAACGCAACGGCTGTTTGACAATCATTTAAACGGAAAGCCTCTCTCTTTCTCTCTCAGCAATTTATATTAAATATCCAATGCATGCAAACATTACATTTGGTTATTATTTTTCTATAAATATAATACTCAACGCAACGGCTGTTTGACAATCATTTAAACGGAAAGCCTCTCTCTTTCTCTCTCCCGATTCATTCACTCATTCATTCAATCAGTCATTCAGACAATACTCTCATTTACCATATTTTTGCGCTAATATTTCCTCTTTTTAAACGAGAATAATAAAAATAAAAACATATTTTCCGCACATATTTTTCAGTCTATGGTCACCGAAGCGTCTAATGTGTTGTCGGAGTCGATTGGCCTATATTTCTCGGAGGTGACCATCAAAGTGCCAAACACGTGGTCAAGTGCTGTCACCGACAAACAGATACAAGAGATTCCCATACAAGATAGCGATGCAGATGTGGTCGTTATCAATAGAGGTACACAAAAAAAAGTCTTTGAATTAACATAAGTTTTAAAGTTTTTGTTTTGTGTGCGAAAAATCATAACTTGTGAAAGCCTTTTGTGGCCACAAATTGCATGAATGCCCTGCAATTGCCCAACGCTTCCACTGTTATAATAATTATAGAGCCCATGAATTGTAGACACTATTAACACTCCCATCAATTGTGTTGAGGGAGAAAATAAAAATGAAATAACAATTATCTCCTAATTATGAAATATGTAATTTTCATTTCTTAGACGCTGAGCAGTCGTTTACAATGCAATTCGCCGGCTGTGGTCTTCACGCACTTCCCATTGTATTGACTAAAAAGACGGTCAAAGACAGCGTCGACTACGGAAGCGTCGCTAAACTACTTGTCCACGAATGGTCTCACTATAGATACGGTGTGTTCAACGAGTTTGGCTACAACTCGGACCCCATATATCCCGCTTACTATAGTATAGCCGGTAATCCAAATGCCAGCGAAATTCTCATCAATTCGTGCGCTGATAAGGAGTTTAGCTTTAAGAGCGAAACCCAGACCACCGGCGGTCAGTGCACTCTAGCCATCAATAACGCTACGGGACTGCCAGTAAACGGGCAGTGCGTTCCCGTTCCCGCTCAGGACAGTAGCTTCGAGTCGTCGCTAATGTACGCCCACTCGCCGTCCGGTGTGAAGAGGTTTTGCGGCGACACTCGCTCTGGACAGGAGTTACACAAACATAACACTAAATCCCCGAATAAACAAAACTATTTATGCGACGGTAGGGACACGTGGGCTGTCATCGCCTCACATCCAGACCACACCAATAGGTATGTAATGCCATTTAAAGAGATTACTCGTTGACATTGATATGTAGTGCCAAACATTGAACCCCTAAAGCAAAATAGACAGAGATATATAACTGTGAAAATACATTTTAGGGATAAAACTTATGCTTCTTCTTCTTCTTGTACTTCTTTTCCTATTTTTTCTCTAATTTATTTTTAATAGCATTCAAATGGCATTCAATTATTTTATTTCCTATACTATTATAATAGCATTATATTGTGTGTTGTGTGCGGAGAGGACTCGCATTTCCCAGTAATCTCTCGCTGTGTGTGTGAGTGAGAGCTGGCATTAGATGTTGAGGAACATCAGGGATAGAGTCACACAGATTTCCAATACACCACTTGTACTCTATTGTAATGTCAGTGTAATTGTAATGTTAGTGATAGGGAAATAAATTTTCAAATAAATTCCACAATAATAGGTTTTTAATTTATTCCCAAACAAAATGATGTTTGCATTCATTGTATCGCATATTAATTTATATACAAATATATTCTCTCCAATAAATATAGCAAAAACTTTGCATATCGTGAGGCAAACAGTGGAATCACATTCAATATTGTTAAACAACCTGATCAATTGCTTACATTATTTGCCATACAAAACGCCAATTCAATGCATTCAACTAATCAGTATAATTTGATAAAATTAGCCATGATCAAATATGGTGCAGATTTGCCTTATTCTATGGTCGCCCGAACTGTAATCAACAAAGATAATAAATTTGATGATGTTAATTGGATTCAAGCCTCTAGATTAACTATGTTGAAACTCAATTCGGATAAAGCACTAGATTCGGTCAATTTAGAGACTATTATAAACCATGGTCTAACTTTTTTCGATGCTAAGAGCACTGGCGGTGTATTTGTTATAGTGATCGCCGGCGATAAGATAGAGACTCCCGTATCAAAAGTGGTCGAATTGGCCACAAAATTGAGAAACAAAAACATTAAATTAAATCTAATTGTGTTTCCATTCAACTCGAAAGACAATCGAATCACAGCATCAGAAGTGCTTAAAACTGCCGCTCATATAACCAATGGTCGAGTGACTTATGTTAAAAGAGACGACACTCCGTGGAGTGCCAGTCATTTCCTTAAAGCATTCACAAGTCTGACCAATAATTTCCAAACTATAGCTGAGAAATATATTGACGATCAAACGCCAGACATTGATTTTGAATTTGCTGTTGATAATTCACTACATGCAGCACACTTAAGGGTATATTTTATGCGATTGGATACACGCGTTAATACAGATCCCTTACAAGACACCATTCAATTGGTCACACCCGGCAGCGTAACCAAAGTTAATTATGCAGATACAATGGGTTATATTCAAGGGTTTAGTGTCCAAATCGGTAGCTCTGACCAAATCGGTAAATGGCATCTAACAGCCAAGCGAAAAGCGGATTCATCGGGCAAACCATTGGAGTCATTGTTAGCGATCGCTGAGTTTGAAACAAAATCATTGAACAACAACGACAACCCTATCACAGGCCAGTGTTGGCTCAATACAGTTGAATATAACCCGAAAGAAGTCAATAACAAACCTGTAATGGCTTACGTCAACGTGAATAGAAAAGTGGACGAACTTATATCGGGAGTGACCGTCAAATTGGTTATCGTAAATGAGTTCGACAATCAGCCAAAGACTGTAGAACTGGTTGACGACGGGTTAGGAGATCCCGACATAACCAAAGGCGACGGCATTTACTCCACTTATGTGACAGACATCGGCACTCAGGCCTACTTCACGATCAGCGCTGAGATCACCAGCGATACGGATTCAATCGAAGTGACCAAAGAGTTTGGCAGCACTTCGTTGCCAATTAAGTCTACGGCGAAGACATGCTGTGGTTCTCGAGTGGACGGCACCCGGGAATCGGTTCCGAGTCAGACAAAACTGGTCCGTCGTGTGGAGTGCGGGACACTGTATGTGACCGATACGTTCGTAGCGTCGGAATACCCTCCGAGTGCTGTCCGAGACTTGCGGATAGAGAGCGCCGAATACGAGAACCGAACCGTTAACCTGTTGTGGACGTCTCCGGGCGGTGACTATACCGCGGGTTTTGTTAATAAGTATGACATCAAAGCGTTTGTCCAGAAAGACAACTACAAAGACGACCAGAAACTACTCGAAGACATTAGAAGTGATTTTGAGAAGACTGACGGCGCGGACATCGATGTGTCGGTCGACACACTGGCCGACGGCTACGGAAAGCCGCAGAGATCTCAGATTCGTATCAATTCAAACGCCGGTGGAGTCTATTATTTAGCGTTCAGAGCGTTTGATGCGGACAAACATCCCAGCGTTGTCTCCAATATAGTGATGGCTTTTATCAAAAGTAATGTAATAATTCAAAGCACAACCGCTTATGCAAGTGATGTTAGCATTGCTGAAGGTATTGCTCCCTTTGCCTTATCCTTATCCTATCGCTATCTCTTCTTCGGCTTCTTAAAGCACAGCCTATTCTCGCATGACTTGCATGGCATCGGATTATTGGATACTTTCTTTATTACCATAAGTTTTAGTTACTTTTATTTATTGAAAAACTATGATTTAATGATTTTATTTGATTTTTAGTGTACAAAATTACATCTATGTTACTAACAATTATATGGGCTTTATTTGTCATTTGATTAACACGTTGTATAAAATAATGACCACAATCTAAAACTTTACATTCACTTAAAGTAGGCAACGGTAGTGACGAATGGCTGTTAGCGGGGATGACGTGGTGGGAGATAATGTTGATAGCGATCGGCGTTGCAGTTGTGCTCATAGTTGTGGGCGTTTTCTTAATTTGCTGTATCTGTAAGAGGAGGCGAAAGAACGATGACGTCGATCGGGAGACCTCACCGAAGGAGGCGCCGGTGCCGGCGTTGCGAAGAGCACCCGATCCGCCCCGAGTGTCGCCCGAATTGGAGAAGAATCGCAGCATTTTATTGGACGACAACACGAGTCTCACCCGA
Source organism: Medioppia subpectinata (assembly GCA_905368565.1). Taxonomy (NCBI): domain Eukaryota; kingdom Metazoa; phylum Arthropoda; class Arachnida; order Sarcoptiformes; family Oppiidae; genus Medioppia; species Medioppia subpectinata. Next base: position 11,137 of record CAJPIZ010003239.1, read on the forward strand.
AGTGTTGAGACCATACCAAACATTCATATCAATAATTTGCAACACAATAACGCATACAATACTAATCCCAATCACAATATGAATAACATGTATAACACGGGTTCGCAACACAATTCGTATAATTCCGGTTCCCAACAGAATCTGCGGGAACTGAACGTGAATGCGTTGGGACCGATGGCACCGGTGGGTCCGGTCAGCGGCACGCCTAACGCCTGGGACGCCAAAGACCTGCTCAACCATTGGGGTCGCGTCCAAGAGGCCAAACAGCGTCACGAGAGACCGCCCGTCTTTCGCAACGAAGACCTGGAGTCCGGTTCGAGTAATCACTCGCCATCCTATGCCTCGTCCGATGAGGACAACAACATCTACACCAACCCAAATGTGTGGCAATACAACGATATGAACGCTCGGCCCACGTATGCCATACCCAACAGTTATAACGATCCCATATACAGGACAGCACTGGACCACCCGGGGCTCCGGTCCAACACACCCAGTGATAACGTGCCGCGATATAGTACTATATTACGAAAGCCAACGCAAAACGTATCACAAGTTTAGTCACAATTTAAGAAAAGAGTTTTATTATAATAAATAGGAATTTTAAATTGAATTTGCAATCAATTGGCAAATGATATATGAATTGTATTGAAAAAGCGTCCGATTTTGTTGGAAGTATAAATTCTATACCAAAACAGTGTTTCTGTGATTTCATTAAACCAAAGGCCTATTCATTTGATATTTTATATGTATTTTCGAATTTATATATATTTTCATGAGTATTAAAAATATAAGTTTATATTTCATCCAATCATTTGTAAATAACGAGAATATGAATTGAAAAAACTATATATTAATTGATTCTTTAGCTATTGATCCCATTTGTACAATGAATTAATTAAAATGATTACTACTTCGTTATCCTAAAGCCACCAATTGTTTCATATATTTTTC
>CAJPIZ010003240.1:0-12087 GCA_905368565.1 Medioppia subpectinata
TCAAATGACAGATAACTCAACAATACTTCACACAAATCGTCGCCAAACCTATCCATTGAGTCCAACAAATACTTTTCAGCCATTTTCTAAAACAACAATTCACACAATTTAAATAAGTTATAAAACAAAATATAATTAAATATAAATTGTATTTACCTAATTATTTATAGTAATTATATAAATTATAATTTAAACATGCTATTAAAATACATTTTAATTTAATTTATACGAAACATGTGGCAAAAGTGCTGTTAAGACTAGTGTTGTTAGTTCTGTCATATGACGTCATATAACACTTTACATTACAGTTATATGACATGTAAAGTGTAATATAGAAATTTTATATTACAAATAGTGTAATATAGCTCTGGCGCCATCTGTTAACTAGGCAATTATGATATTTAATTAACGCTATTATTTTAAAAATAAATTGAAACACAATTATAATAGCCATATAAAATGTGTTTTGATAATCTATTGGCAATACAAGTTGTAAATGTATTGTAAATTTAGCCATGATTTCTAAATTAGCAGTATTCAAGCAAAATGTGTATTTTCTATATTACACTATGTGACGTTATATGACGTCATATGACTGTCACATGTAATATAAAATTCTATATTACATGTAATTTACATTACTAGTTAAGACTAGGGATCAGTAATAGTGTTGTGATTCACAACTTGTGAAGGCATTGAGTGTTAAACACAACCAGTTTATCGTTAAGTCAATGGCAATACTATTAAAATTTTATTTAAGCATGCAGCAACTAATTCATTTATGAATAAACTATCAATAATACACAATTAAAAATAGATTAATTTAATATTAAATATTTTATTAATTATTTCAACTATGCTAAAATGTGTCCACTGAACAACATGTTTTATGTTTATTAATCATTAGTAACTAATTTGCATATTAAGATAATAACTTATTAACATATTATCAAGATAACAAAATTGGTCATTTAAATAAAAATATTATATTAAAAATCTTATTGTATATTTTCTATTCTAGTAATATTTTCTAACTTGATGATCTCAAACATAATATATTAATCCAATCTTCCATGAAACATTTTAAAAGTATTACTAATGTCATTAACTTAACATCTAGAGTTTTAATTAAAAATCTTTAATACGATTTAAATAAAAACTGTATTATTATTATGATTAAACTAAAATAGATATTATATCCCATAGGAAGATGTGGTACATAATAATCCTATAAACCACATTTTTCATAATTTAATTGTAATTATATATCATGAAATTGTGTACAATGTTGTAATTAAATTAATTATACAGTATCTTATGTTATTTAAAAATATTTAATTACAAAAGTAGAGAAATAACTATAAAATTATCAATAATAAAATATCAGAATTTTGTTTTAAAATTGCTCTAACATCGTGCCTTGTTAATTATGGCTCTTTATTTAAATACTACATTCGGTAATTTATCATAATAAACTAATAAACAATTTATAATAAATTAACCAATATTCTAATATAGGTTTAATCATGATAATTGGTCTTCACTGTTACACCGATCAGAGTTTTATCAGTCATTATCCCAACATTACAACCAGTGATTGCGGTATTTCCAGAAACATACCTCCAATTGACCATGATTGTTTCCCATTTCATACCGGGGGACCCAAGCTATTTGGTGGCCGAGAGGCAGTACTCGGTGATATGCCCTGGATGATTTATATCAAAAGATGGTATCGAGCTAACATACTTCCATATTGGAAAGAGTATGTATTATGTTGATTTAAAAAATTAATATATAGTATCTTTAAGCAACCTTTGTATATCGGTAGTATAGTTAGTTATTAAACATAAACATATATTTGTAAAACTAGGGGTACTTGTGGCGGGGCAATTTTAAATGAGCATTGGATACTAACTGCGGCCCATTGTGTTAAGTGAGTATATTGTACATTGAAAGTTTTTAGCTATAATTCATTATAAGAAATTGAACTTTATTGAATTGAGCCAGATACAAATAAAATGTAGTATTTATTACTAATATAAATATAAATCAAAAAAGAATGCAATTAATCATTGATAAATTTACAGTTTAAATATGTATTTATGATTAATAATAAGTATATTTGAAATATTTTGATATAAAATTTAAACTAAATTAAGTTTATTAAACTACAACATAATGTAGGTATTTTATTATTGGTATAAACAAGATGATATAGCGGTTGCGGGATTTTGTAAGCCAAACAATACTATATAATCTGAAATCATCTATGAACATAATCTAAAATATACTAATAAGATAAACATTATTTAATATTTGCTCTATGTTATATATTTAGTTTTCTTGGCGCATATGATGTGCAACATGAGCTATATCTCGGCCCTCTTGATAGAAAACAATTGTCGCAACATTTTTCGCCAAAAGACATTTTTACCCATGACAAATTTAATGTAACAATTTGCCGTGATCCTACATTGTTGAGTTTGTCTTGCCCTTACGATATTGCCTTGATCAAAGTGAACAGGCCAATTCAGTTTACACCGGATCGTTTGCTGAACAGTATATGTCTGCCCACAAGCGGTCATTTGAATGCGAAATACGAGTTTGCATTTGTGGCCGGATATGGATTGGAGGGCGAACATAAGGGCACTCGACTTCGTATGGGTTATGTTCGCATCCAACCATTTAATGCGAGCAATGAATTGCACATAGAATCACTGCCTTACCCTGATGTTAATGGTACTCGTCATTGTCCCGTAAGTGGTATTTTGCATATATATTTACTTTGCATAATATATTACTGTAGTTATATATTTTATAAACATTTAGAAATTTGATTATTTTTTTGTGACTAAATTGTCATGTTATTTGTATTAATTAATTATCATGGTAACATGAATTCAATTTTATATATTTATAAATTGTAATTTCCAAATTTTGCGCCATGAATGCGACCACTAAAAGTACTTGGTTAAAATAATTTGAACTGTATAATGTGAATTTGTGCAGGGTGATTCCGGTAGTCCGCTGTGGCAAATGGTGGATGGCAGGGCTGTGCTAATCGGAATTGTATCTTTTGGTCTCAAAAGTCCTAACACTAAGTGCGGATTACCTGCCGGTGTTTTCCAACAATACACACGTGTTTCACTGTATATCGATTGGATTAAAGCAACCATTTATAACTATACAGTTTAATAACATTGATTACGCTAATAACACTTAACTATTACCACATGTTTATAGTTATTATTAATATTCGTTTTAAAATAATAATTATTATTAATAAATATAATTATTAATGCATTAATTCAAAAGATTAAATATTAATTTTTGTAAGTTTTACATAAAATTTGATATTGACTTTATGTTTATAACCACAATAATAGTAATTATGATGTTCAAAATATTGTATATTATTGTAAGTTACACTAGGACAACCCCCTAAATAATAACAACCCCTTGGACACCCCCCCGGTATATAAACAACTTTAAATAAGTGAATCAATCTTATAAAAACAATGAATGTTATTTTATAGAATGGAATTTTAATGGAACTTTTCTGCAATAATTTTATATAATATATTGGATTAACACAAACACAAATATTATATCATGTTACAATTATTATTGAATAATTAATAATATACTTTATAAAGTAGTGATTATGTGCAGTTTGAAATCTGTTATGTATACACTTTAAAATAGCGTTTTTATTATTCTATCACAGATTTATATTGTAATTCTTTGTAATGTTTAGTTTAGTAATGTAACATTTTCGTCAACATGATATTTACATATTATATTTTAATAAATTCGGGTGTAATTAATTAAATGCAAATTTATTTAAACTTATCAGATAACTTAATAATATCTTAAACTTATATAAAGTTATATTTTTAATTAAATCGTCATTTGTATTATAATGTTATTAAATAAAACTAATTTATAATTATACATAAAGTATTTACATAAATATTTAATTTAATTAATAGTTAATTATTATTATAAAATAATTATGCAGTTCAAATTGACCACATGGAAATAATATAATATTAATTAAATGAAACTAACTGAATAAATGTACATATTTATTTGGGAGGGTTTGCATCGGACTTAGATATAATTTTTAAAGACCCGACACAACGCGAATAAACAATAATTTTGTGATAAATACAATAAAATGTTGAATATTAATTGAGATCATAATATTATTATAATTATTCTTTAATAGATGTTAAATCCCATAAGAAGATGTTGTGTACGCCAATCATATAAACCACATTCTTCATAAATGAACTTTGATTTTAAATTATGAAATTATATACAATGTTGTAATTAAATCAATTCTAAATTGTACAGTATCTTATGTTATTTAAATTTAATATTGAATTACAAAAGTAGAAATAACTATAAAATTAATACGATTTCAGAACTTTGTTATATAAACATATAAACATATAAACATAGTTTAAAAAAAATATTTGTAAATCGCACTAACATTGTGCCTTGTTAATTATGGCTATTTATTTAAGTACTACATTTGGTAATTTATTATGATAAACAATAAACAATGTATAATAAACTACATTATTTTGTAATACAGCTTTAATTATCATAATTGGTCTTCACTGTTACGCCGGACAGAGTTTTATCACTAATTATCCCAACATTACAACCAGTGATTGCGGTATTTCCCGAAACATACCCCAAATTGACCAAAATTGTTTCAAATGGCATACCGGGGGACCCAAGCTATTTGGTGGCCGAAAAGCCGTACACGGTGATGTGCCCTGGATGGTTTTGATTTTAATAAAATTTAAAACAACCAGTTCGTCAAAAGAGCAAATGTATGTATTAAGTTGTTTATATAAAAATTAATATACAGTTTCTATAAGTATCCTCTCTATAAGGAACCGATAGTTTAACAGTAAAATATTTTAACAACAGTTCAATGTAAAGAATGTGGATTATGCTGTCTGACAGCAACCCCTTCTATCTACCCGATGGGGCTTAATATGGGATTACAGTTGAATCCTATAATATAAGTTCACATTATGTTAATGTTGCTATTGTTGGACTTATGCTAAAGGAATATGACCATCTGGGGTGTGATAGGTTGCACTTACGATAGGTTGCACTTGTTAGTACTTAGGATTAATTGCTATAAAATGAAAGTACATTCAATAAGTAGTCAAGTGATATACTTCATATGTCTATGGCTATATTTTAAGATGGGTAATGCTAAATCTATGGCAGTGCTAATCATATGGATAATGTTAAGTCTATTGCAATACTAATTTTATGTGTAATGTTGATTGTATGGGACAAATGCATGTAGTAGTAATAAATCTATAGACAATGATAACTCTATAGGCAATACTGAATCTATGACAGTGCTGAGTTTATGGCAATGTTAAGTCTATAGGACTAATGATAATTCTATTAATAGTGCTAATATTATGGACAGTGTTAAGTATATGTGACTAATGCTCTTTCTATTGACGGTGTTAAGTCTATCGGACTAAAGCTATTCTTATTGACAGTGTTAACTCTATGGGACTAATGCTATTTTTATTGACAGTGTTAACTTAATGGGACTTATGCTATTCTTATTGACAATGTTAACTCTATGGGACTAATGCTATTCCTATGGATAATGCTAAGTTTAATGACAATGCTAACTCTATAAACCATGGCTGGGCAGAGCGGGCATAATCGGGCATTTGAGGGCATAGTTATAATGTATTGTCTATGGGAGCATAGAGGCAAAGCCTATCTTTGTACCTCTGTTTGCTCAGTCCTGCTATAAACACTATCACTATAGGACTAATACTAATCTTACGAGTAGTTATAACGTAAGTCTATCGTAATGCTAAGTCTATGGGCAATGTTATAGGAGTATGTTATAGGATAATGCTAATCTATTCTTTGAGCAATACCCGAATTGTGGTTAACGTATAGCATCGCTGTGTAACATTTTTAAATATATGTAACTTTTTAATATCAATATATGGTTATTGAATATAAATATATGATTTTAAAACTAGGAAAATGTGCGGTGGAGCTATTTTAAATGAGCATTGGATACTAACTGCGGCCCATTGTGTTTCGTGAGTATATAATTGTTGATTGCATATATTGTTTGCGATAATCATATTGATTGGTGGAGATACAAATAAAATATCTATCTAGTTCAAATATAAATTAAAAGAGAATTCAAGTAGCCTCATAATTAGTTTACAGTATAAATATACAAACATATAAACACATATAAACTGGTAAATAACCAAGAATAATACCATATAACAAAAAACAACTTTATATACAGTGGGTATATCTATCATTACAAACATTTTGTAAAAATTTCATGAGACTGCATTTTAAAAGTAAAATTCCGTATGATTTATTAAATTACTTTAATTAAAATATTAATTAAGTATAAATATAAATTAAAAGTAAATGCAATTAGACTCATAATAGATTTACAGTTTAAATATACTGTATATAAACATGAATAATACAATTTAACAAAATCAAATCATATTTATCATTAGAATTGTTTTGTAATAATTTAATGTGGCTATATTTTATAAGTAAACTTTTGTATAAAATATTAAATTACTTCAATTTAGCAGTTGTGGAGAAAGTGTAAATGTAAGTTTACTATGTTCTATGTTAATGTGTTAATTGTTTACAATACAACATTTTATAGTTGGGCAAATATAATATAGTAATGCAAGAAATATCATTAATTGCATAGCTTTTTGTACAAAATTAATTTTAACAAGTAGAAAAAACATTATAAGAAAAATTTGCGGAATTTTATAAGCAAAGCAATATTTTATAATCTAAAAACATAATGTGAAAATACAAATAATTTAAGCATAACTTAATGTTTGCTTTGTGCAAAATATTTAGTTACCATGGCGTTTATTCCAAACTGCTAGAGATTTATCTCGGTCCACTTGATAAATTAGGGACAAATTATTGGCCAGAAGATATTTTTATGCACGACAAATTTAATAACGTGATAGGTCCTTACGATATTGCTTTGGTCAAAGTGCGCATGGCCATTCCGTTTACACCGGATCATTTAGTGAACACTATATGTCTGCCAACAAGCGGTCATTTTAATGCAAAATACGAGTTTGCATTTGCGGCCGGTTATGGCGCTGTAGGCGAACACCCGCCCAGTGGACTACGTGTAGGCCATGTACGCATCGAACCATTTAATGTGAGCAATGTTTATCTAATAGAATCGCGGTCGTACCCTGATGCTAATGGTACTCGCATTTGTCCCGTAAGTGGTATTTTGTATAATATTTTTCATATCCAACTTTCATTAATCAAATTATTTATTATAATAAATTATTTATTATTATATTTATTATATTATGATAAGCTATTAACTATTAATTAATTTTCATAATGATCAAATTTATGTTATTAATTAAATAAATGAATTTATATAATTATTAAATGTCTTTTCCATAAGCTTAAGTTATAGATATAATTTAAGAGACGTGAACACTTACTTGAAACCCACATGCTTGAAATTTTATAAATGTAATTAGTAAAGTTATAATTATGAATTGGCTATCAAGGCCCAATTGAGCTGCTGTTTATCTACCGCTATTAACCACATCTACTTATTCGAGATTTTGACAATCACTGGTTATAATTAATATAAAATAATATTAATATTTTTATTACAAGAATATTTTTACTATATAATAAGGTAATTAAACATCAAGTAATTAATTACTTAATTTATTCTTCTTTTTTTACAAAATAATATATTTTTATTAAAATATTTATTATAATAGTGAGTAATTTTGTAATAAATTTAATATTAACAAAATTATATATTAATTATAACGTTACTAAAATATCGATCATGTGGGTTTCGAGCAAGTGTGATACTCCCATAATTTACAATATTGCTAGTATTATCAAATAAATAAAATAAATGTTTAAGTAATTTTAACCGTATAACGTGAATTGGTGGGCAGGGTGATTCCGGTGGTCCATTATGGCAAATGGTAGACGACAGGGCTGTGCTCATCGGAATTACATCTCACTCCGATAGAACCCCAAACACAACGTGTGGAGTACCTGCTAATGGTTTCACTCAATTTACACGCGTTTCATGGGTTATCGATTGGATTACTGCAACCATTTATAACAATACCATTTATTAACACTTAACTGTCACGACATAGTCGGGTTTGTTATGAATATTCTTGAATAATTATATTTAATTACTAATACACTTTTAATTCAAATATTGAGTTATATATTAATTACAATTTAATAATAATTACATTTATTTATTTTATTTAGAATTTATTTGTAATATAATTTACAAATATTTTGCTAAAACTTTTTTCTATTATTGTGTAACATGTTTATGAAACTTTATTTAACATGCCAATATTTATATAACATGTAATGGTTTTTTTTAAAATATTTGATGATAAATATTTTATATTTAATTATCATTAATTTTAACAGATATTAACAATTTAAATTGTACTTGGTTAACACACTTTGTAATTTATCTCTTTATAATATTTTAAAAAATAAAACTTACAAAAAATTATTTTATTTAAATATAATTATCAAAATAAGTTAGAGTCACTTAAACAAGTAGAGTATTTGTTTGGGTGGGTTTGATTTGAACACAGATCTAATTTGCATGATAAAAATTTTAAACATTGTAATATTAACCATATTGGTATTACTGTATATAGATATTGCAATTAAAGTGACCAACTCAAAAATTAAAAAATTTAATAAGAATTTAATGTAAAAAACTACTAAAATTTTTAAACAATTTAGGACGTTTTATATTAATTGGTATATTATTCTATACAGAATTGTGGTAAAAACATAAAATAAAATATAAATACAAAATGTTGTAATAAACTCTATAAGATTGTATGTTATATTGTAATATTATTAAATTACAACAGTAAAAATAAATATAAAATTACTATAACTTCATAACTGTTTTATATTTAAACTAAAAATATTTTTAAATTGTTATAAACTATAATGTTCTCTAATTATGACTTTTTATTTAAATACGACATATGGTAATTTATTATTAAATAACCATGATCAATTAACAATCAATTAACCTATTATGCATTTTAGCTTTACTTATGATAGTTATCATTTAACTGTTACACCGGACAGAGTTTTATCACTCATTATTCCAACATTACAACCATTGATTGCGGTATTTACCAAAACATACCCCAAATTGACCAAAATCGTTTCAAATGTCATATCGGGGGACCCAAGCTATTTGGTGGCCGAGTGGCCGTACATTGTGATGTGCCCTGGATCGTTTTTATCAAAAAATCTACTAAACCCAGCATGTGGCGGTGGACGTGGAAAGAGTATGTATTATATAAATTATAGAAACATTATTATATAATGTATATTGTATAAAATAACATAAAAATTTGCTCTAAGTATGAGATATATTAAAATACAAGTTTAAGTTAGATTCTTTTTAATTTATTTATTATATACAATTATTGTTTCCAAATTAATGATGGTAAAACTAGATATACTTGTGGCGGGGTGATTTTAAATGAGCATTGGATACTAACGGCCGCGCACTGTGTTTCGTAAGTATATTTTAACCTTAATGAAAGTTGACAAATTAAAATTGATATGTGATCCAGAGTGATAAAATAAAATAAAGTACCGCAAGTAAAAAATATATAATAAGAGTTATCAGCTTTAATATTATTATTTAAATAAGAAATACACAACTTATTAAATTGTTGCCTTGTTTAAATATTTAGTTGCCCTGGCTGCTATTCTAAATGATTAAAGTTTTATCTCGGCACTGTTAACAAAACAAACCTGGTACAAAATTTTTGGCCAGAAGAGATAATGATACACAATAAATTCAATGAGACAAAGTCAGCTTATTCATCCAATTACAATATCGCAATGATCAAAGTGCGAATGGCCATTGATTTCAAGCCGGATCGTTTACTAAACGGCATATGTCTGCCAAAACGTGATCATTTAAATGCGAAACACGAGTTTGCATTTGTGGCCGGTTATGGTTATGTAGGGGAACGTATGCGCAATCGACTCCGTGTGGGTTATGTTCGCATCGAGCCATATAATGCGTACAAATTTTACCTAATACAATCACGGCCTTACCCCGATGCTAACGGTACACGTATTTGCTCAGTAAGCGTGGTATTTTGTATATGCAATTTATTGTCACGTAATTTTATTGATGCAACAAATTTCTAAAAAAATAACAAATGCAAGCTTTAAGGCTATAAATATAATAAATGTTCAAATTGTTTAATAGTGTGTAATTATAATTTATAATTATAAATTCATAAAATGTTTCATTTATGAATAAACTAATTATTAGTTACTAATACAATAATGCATAGATTATGAGTAGTAATAAAAAGGCTACTCAGAGCAAATCAATCGATAATCAATCAATAATTATTGATTAATAAAAAGTGACGAAAATTTTTTTTGAAAAAATGACGCAAAAACGGCCTTCAGAGTCAAGGCTTACCTGTAAAGAGTATATGGTATCCGCTTATGCATTAAATAAACACTGACGGTAATCAAACACTTAATTATATCCACAATTTAACCGATAATCACAAAAAATACAAAAAATTTTACAAATAATAAATAGTGATGAAAAATATTTGTGAAAATGTTTGCCACATCAACACTCACTCACTGTCTGTCTGATGTTTCTGCATGACTGATCATGCATTTCAATACTTAATTGCATTGAAAAATCCTTTTGAAATATAAAGTATTGTATTATTTTGCTTATATGAAAGGATTGAAAATATTTTTGTTATAAAAATAAGAATAAATGACCAAAAATATTAATAAATAATTACTTAAAAATTACAAAAAATAGTTAAAATTTTCAAAAAAATTTTACTATATAATAATGAATTGTTTATTATGAATATGTTTAGCCTTCATACATGTTAAGTTTATATGACAAAAATATTTGTGTGTTGAAAGGGTTATGCATTGGTAAACACTATAATGATATCATACTCTTCACAAATGTTATTGTATTGTTTGTCTTTTCTATTATTTGAATATTAAATAAGATATTGTATTAAAAAACTGACGAAACAACAAAAATTTTACACTTTATAGAAACAATTGTAATTAATAATTGATTCAATTAAAATTATATGTAGTCAATATGCAAATGTATTTAATGTTAAATTTGATTGAAAAACGATATAAATATGTTAGAAAATGTTGACATATAGTCACGTATTTAAAAAATAAAACAAATTAAAATTTGCATCTAGTGCTGGTCTGTTGCACATAGACACTGAGTATAAGTAAAAATAAGTTTACTTTAATATAAATCTATATAAATATTGCAAACAATAATTAAATTATAATTGTTATAAATGTTTTGAAATAAGAAATATATTTAATACTAACGCTTATCCTCATTAAATATAGTTATTGTTATAAAATATTATTTACAAAATAATTAATTTTTATATGCTTTACTCTTGTGTTTTGTAAACATATTTCCTTGAAATTTCATATAAAATCTAACTATTTCTGACATTAACTATCATTTTATTGATACTCATACTTACTTCACGTTAAATTGATTTAAGTTCTGTTTGTAAGCATTTGAAGTGTATTAAAGCTAATTAACGGTAAGAGTTATCTATATTATAGATTTTTGTCAATTTTGTTAAATAATTTAGACATTTATTAATATTATTGATATAATTAGATGTCAAACTTCAATAAGAATGGATTTATTGATTTGGAGGCAAAGAATAGCTCTGAAGTGAGCGATGAAGAGGCGGGTGAGAAGAAAAAGCGTACTTATCGTAAGCGCCAAGCAACGGATGAGCCTAATGTTGTCGAGAATGGTGGGAAGGGTGGCAAGAAGTTGGTCGGAGAGGTGGGAGAGGACGGGGCAATCAAAATCCCAGTTGCGGCCGACGCGAAGAAGTGGTCCGACCAGCCGATTACCCCTAAGTATCAGATAGGTATTTAATACATTTAAATGTTATTTTATGTTAA
>CAJPIZ010003241.1:0-12084 GCA_905368565.1 Medioppia subpectinata
GAGAGAGAGAGAGAGAGAGAGAGAGAGAGAGAATATTCTATAAAGAATATTCTGTGTCACAAATGAATAGTTAATGTTATAAAATAACATGAAAGTGAAATACATTCAATTCAAGTGACATTTACTTGAAATTATTTGATAAAATACAAAAATAAGTCCTTTTGAATGATAGTCATCGGCCCGTAATCTCAATCGTTATGTTAATCTTAAAGTAATCATTTATAATGTAATCTCTTTACTAATGTAATGCTATCATAAAATTAATCATGTTTGGTATGGTTTGTAATCTTGTTTACTCAATTTTGAGTGCTAGATCAATTTGGTGTCCCTCGAGAGTAGTAATGTAATCGGATTACAATTAATTTAATATAATTCTATTTTTATAATATTGTTAACAAGTCTTGATAAAAGTTTTAGAAATAATATAAACGTATAGAATTTAGTTGAGTGTAATTAAAAATTTTAATATTTGGGTAACATTTGTATTATAAAATAAGAAAATTAAAAGTATATTATAAACTAAGCAATTGATATTGTTTAAAATTTAATATAAAATTTTATTTAATACAGTATAAAATAATTACAAAATTAGTTTTTATAACATGAAAAATTACAATATGGCTATTTTTACAATGTTTAATAGATTTTTAATAGATATAAATGTTACCATAGTTTAAATGAATTGTAATTATATAATAAATTTAATTAAATATTTAAAAGAATACAAACAATTATAATAATTAAATAAAACTATAGTTAACTCAATGCAAACGATAATACAATTAATAAATTGAATGAAAAAATTATATTTCAATTACAAATAAACTGAAAATAAAATAAAAATCAAATTCAAAGCAAAATAAATGCAGAAAAACGACAGAAAAGCAAAAGAAATGAAAAAAGTATAAAAAATACAAAAATTAAATTAAAATTAGAGACAATTTAAAGTACTATTGAGTGATAGACTACTGGGGTTTGCATTGAATGGAGTGCTTAACCAAAGTCTTGGCGTATTTCATGTCTTTGAGGCACTTCTGGCACCGGAAGCCATTGGGTTCTGTGCGGTGATCGGCGTTCAAGTGTGCAATCAATTGCTTCAACGTATCGCATGTGACCAAACATACGGGACAATCGGTGTGTTGGTCGCAGTCCACCGGCGACTCCACCGGTCGGCCCAAAGGTTTACCACTCGAGCGACTCTTGGGCTTCGGTTTGGGCGTCGATTCCAGACACACATCGACACCATTGACGGCTCCGGCGGTCGACTCGGTCTTAGCGACGGCCGCAGCGATCGATTCGGTCTCAGCAACGGTTCCGGCGGTCAATTGGATGTCAGCGACGGCCGCAATATCGTCGACAACAGGAGCGGTGATCATAGATGGCAGCGTGAAGTCCACCTGAGAAGTGGCCATCACTTCTGCCAACTTTGAGAGAACCAATTCGTTGATGAAATCCTCTTTCGACGGTTCCGACGGCCAGTTGTCCGCCGCGGAGTCCACCGGAAGACTGGTCTCGACTGGAGGGCCGTTAGCGGACGGCGCGTCCGTTTGTATGAGCGGCCGCTCAACGGGTGAGCCGTTGGTGTTGTTGTTGTCCACGTATTTGGCGCTCTTCGCGCCCGTAGTCTTCGGCGACGACTGTTTGCGACGTCTGTTGGTCTTCGGCGGCGCCGTTAGTAGCGGTGGTGACTGTCCTCCGGAGCCGTTGGTCACAATCGACTCAATCGTATTCATAACAGTGTCTTCGGGCGAAGGATTGGGCGCCGAGTTTGCGGTCAAATCGATCGGTATTTCCACTAAAAAGACAAAAATAGCAAAACAAATGATTTCAAAACCAAAACAAGACATCAAAATACTTGTCAACTGATCCGCGATCACATCAATGGACTGTTTGGCAGACAAACGCTTCTTATCGCTGGAGAGCAGGCATTTGTGGCGCGGCGTCGGCGCCGATGTCTTCACGCCTTCATCGGCGGCCATCACAGCGATGGACGGCATCAACAGATCCGCACTCTTGGCCGCCGCCACCGCCGGTGTGCGCGGCTTCACGTCTTGAGACTTGAGTTTGATATCCAAACGATTGGCCAATCGCTGCAACCGTTGCCCACTCTGGGCGTCGACCACTTGGCGGCCGAAGTACACCACATCCAGAATGGCTCGCATGTCGTCGACACCGATATCGTTGACCATCACTACGAGTGGCGACGAGTCGGCCGCGGGAGTAGTTTTGAGGGCGCAGCCGATGGCCGCTCGCAGTTGCGGCCAAACGGCCGACAAAACCAGCCGATGGGCGACGAGTGAGCCGTCGGTGCAGACGATACGCGTGTCCGTCAACTCCTGGCGCCGATAGAGTCCACACAAATAGGTGGTGACCGCCGAAGAGTCACTTAAACTGATCCGCGCAGACATGTGTGTCGATCACGTGGTCTGACAACTGGTTTGAGGTTTTTGTTGACGTTTTTCCGGTGACTAAGAGTTGACACAAATGTAGTGATGACTGGAAGTGACCGACGATTCGATTCAATGGCAAAACTGTTTGTATGGAAAAAACGTTCGATTTTTTTTCGCTGTGAGAAAAAAGCGCGCGATTTATGCAATACTACTGTAGTGTAGATGTAAGGTACGTTCGACTCAAGTTATTAGTAACACGTTTTTCATTCATTAATCCATGTATGCATTGATGCGTTTAACGCGCTGTAAGTTTTATCGTAAGTTTTTGTATTAATTATGGTTTCAATTAACTCTCGATATTGTGAACCAATAATTGCTGTAAAAAATTAGATACAAATTAAATCGCAAACCAAACGCACATTATATGGAGAGTAGAGTGTGTTTTGTTTTGCGATTCGCCAACCAATCACGTGAGACATAACAGCTGTGATCACGTGATCACAAGTGCCCAGCATTTGAAGCACTGACTGTGGGATCAGTTGACGAGTGATCTGTCATTTGAAACCCATTTCCATAGCAAACGAATCGATAGTATCGATGAATCGGTGGCCAAAACCGATGGACAATTGGTTGGAGACAATTGAGTCGGTTGTGGCCGCGGGTCGACCCAAACGGAGGCCACGACAGCCGCGACCACCACTACTGCCACCCATTGTCACCAAACGGGTCCGCAAACCACGTCCACCGCCGACGCCGAAGATGTCCACCACTGCATCCGCCGCTGCCGTCAAAGCACCGATTGGTGGCCACAAGTCGGGCGCCGAAGCGGACACTGAATTCGTGGACTTACAACAGCTGTTCCGCTCCATCGAAACGGTCGACATCTGTGTGACCATCGATGACGACAACAACAACACAGACAACCAATTGGTGCCAATCGGGGCCAACGCGCGGCCAGCGATGGACACCGAAGCCATCGACGGTTACGACACAACCATTGAGATCAGTACCGAATACAAGACGCCTGAGACGAGCGGTGGTCAGCGATTGGCCGCCATTCACGCCGTGCGGATCGTAAGGTGTGGTGAGGGGTCGCCCAGTGTTGGTCGCCGACGAGTGATCGAGTGTCGGGTGATGTGTGCGGACACCGGGTGTCCCGTCTGTTGGCTGGCGTTCGCTGTAATGAATCCGTTGAGGAGTCGAGCGCTCACTCCCGACACTGAGACCATCGATGGCCGCAAATATCGGCTCCGAAGCGACGCGTCGGCCGATTATACGAAACGAGCGATCCGTCTGTTTGTGGACTCTATTGAACGCAAACGACGACTCATCTGAAGACACGATTCACGCCATCAATTATTTTCTATTTGTTTGCCATTTATTTCGATTGTAATTTGTTTTAACCATTGATTTGTTTAATTAATAATTTAAATAAAAGCCATAAATAATTGTTGGATTGAATACTACTTGATGAATAAAATGTGCATAATTTAAACAACAGGTGGTTTACTAGTGTTGGAAAATTAACCCTATGGTTAACTCTAGAGTCAAAGGTCAACATTTTTTCATAAGGTCAAGTCAAAAATAAAAATGTTGAAATACGGGACATTTCCAAATCTACTTTTATTAAAATTTAAGTTATATTTATGAGTTATATTTAAGTTATATTTGCGGTAATATTTATTTATTAAAATATCATTTACTAAACGAAAACAATTAATCAAAATATAATTTCAAAATAAAATGTCATTTAATATATTTCGTCAAAATTATGCGTTAATTAACTATAAAATTATATCAAATTAAAAATGAGATTTTAATCATTGATTGTTTTGTTTTAATAGCAAATATTGTGGTCACGAATACCATCTAATGTCTTCACCTTTGACAGTGTCTTCGTGTGGACATCACTGAACGGATCTATCGATCAATTGACTCAAATAGAGCTCCACTTTAGGGTAGATTTCATTGGATTTTCTGCCGACAAAGTTCTCTAAAATCCCTTTATCTCTGAAAAAAATTAAATAAAATTTTATAAAACAGTTAAAAATTAACAATTAATTAAATAAAAACTATTATAAATTATAACAACCAATCGCTACACTATAGCCGCACAAAGCATTCATACATTTACACCACTTTTATCCCCAAAACACAACACTAAACATACGTTTCCTTTGAGGAAAAATACAATCAAAAAACACACAAAACAAACACATTATAAAAACTACATAACAATTAAAACATTAATTAAACCCAAAAAAGTACCCAAAAAGTACCTAAAATAGTCTATAATAACGTCGGACTGCCTTTTGTACTCCAGGAGCCGTTGCATAACCACATGCTCTTTGTCGTCCTCCCTCTGGACCAGGGGTTCGCCCGTCTGGTCGTCAACTCCGGCCACTTTCGGCGGATTGTAGAGCGTGTGATACGTACGGCCGGACGCCGAGTGAATCCAACGGTGTTTTATGCGTTCAATGATCTCGTCGTCGGGCACCTGAAGGTTAATCACACTGTTGGGCCTCAGCGAGTGGTGCGACCAGAGCTCGCGGGCCTGAGCTATGGTGCGCGGGTAGCCGTCCATCAGGAATGACTTGTCGTTGTAGTGATGGACCAATTCGTTGATCACCAGTTTGTTGACCACCAGATCGGGCACCAGTTTGCCGGCAGCGATATAGCCCTCGGCCTCGCGGCCCACTTCGCTCTGGCGGCTGATGTGGTCGCGCAAGAGGTCACCGATGGACAGATACGGGAGTCGAAAGTCCCGTATAATACGGGTACTGATTGTGCCCTTTCCCGAACCCGGGGCACCGATTATAATGCTTCGAAACACTTTTAACATGTTGTGGCGGTCTGTCCGTCGCCTCCCTGTCCACCGATTGTCACGAGTTTTGTCACTGAATTTAAATATAAGTTTTTTATTAAACAATTTTGTGAACATATTGTTTGACCAAAACATTGCTATTTAATAATAAATAGATATAATTATTGTTTTGTTTTAATTACAAATATGTTATGTTTTGTAACTATTAAGTTTACATTATTTTTCAAAACAACTAATTTAAAAATTAGTATTTTCGTAAATACTATTGAAAATAAGTGCCCTTAAAATTGGAGTACATTTAAGTGCTTATGACTTATAAAGTGATAGACTTTGATCTCATCAAAATATAATCTATAATTTAGTCAACCATGGTACAATTTTTAGTTAAGTACAGCTCATTACCGTATTATCGCATTTTAAGTTATTTAAATTATATATAAATTAAAATTATACCATTTATTCGTACCGGCAATAAGTTTCAACCTCTCTCTCTCTCTCTCTCTCTCTCTCTCTCTAGTGTTGAGTCAATCACAACATACAATATACTGTTAACGGTATTAATTAAATTAAAATTAACGCTAATCTTACGAATGATATAAAGCATAGAAAACAACATTAATTAAAGTGAAAAAAGCAATAAAAGCCTCATTTATGCGAACATTAGCCCCGAAAATGATTGCAATCTTTTTTTGCTCTAAAAATAGTGACATTTATTGCATCAGAAAATTGGCAGAAAATTTACACTACATTTGAGCGCAAAGTTTGGGCCGAAAAAATGTGCGCTATTTTGTGCTAAACACAAAAAAACTTGCATTTTTGGCCAAAAATACTCTGTTTTTCAATGAAAATGCATTTTTCATTAAAAATACAAATAAAACAAACACTTAATTGCAGTTAAAGTCCTAATAGTATTGGGAATACGAGTGACTGATAACGAGTAGAGAGTTTGACAGTAAATCATAACAAATATTTTTATCATGATTTTAATGCGAACAACAACAAGTTTAATTCACCAAGTGTGTTTTGGAAATGTTTATATTAATTTACTTACGCACAATATTAATAGCTGTTTACCACGACCAGGGTTATTCAATGGGAAAGTACTTGTATATAATTGAATAATTCACATCAACGAATTGGACCTTGATTTTAATTATGCACTTTATATTCATCGGGCTCCGATTTAAATACGAGATTATTATTATAGCTGGCAATGAGTATTACACAAAACACAACCAGATCATTTACATAAAATTTTAATCACATTTAACCAAGCTGAGATTTTCGAAATAGAACAAACCAATCGAGGTAAATAAATATTTACTTAACAATCACAAAGTTTTTTACATTCAGTATTTTTTCACTACATTTATATAGTAACACTTTAATCGATTAAAAGCACACAAAAACACATTAAAATGACTGCAAAAAAACTTTAAATATTATTTTTCGACAAACATTTCGTGTCATTAAAAGAGAGTATTAAATGCAATGAAAATCGAGACACAAATCTGTTAGCGGCTAAGGCATCACTGCTGGAACCGTTGGGATCCGATTACACATATAACCAACGCTTCCCTCGGTTTCACCCAAAAACTGTTTCCATTATTTATAGCTTTAGAAACATTTAAACATTCAATGATTTAATCGTTTTTTTTATTACCATTTAATCCATAGCTTTAGAGAAACACTTAATTTTGTTGACATTTATGTCTTTTTGTGTTTATTTTGTCATTTTTTTAATTAATTTTCTTGTTTTAAACGACATTTAGCTTAAGTCAACCAAACAGAGCCCGGACTGAGAGCCCAAGAAAGTGAGCGAATATAACGAAAGTTATGAGGGATTTGAGAGACAGAGTAGTGGCGATAGCTGTGGACGACAGTCACGGCTCTCTTTGGATGACTTTTCGCTAAACATTTAACCATTATTTTGTATTTTATAATAATTTGCGAATATTTTTCATTAAAAAAAGTTAATTTCAAATCAAAATCCAGTGTTTTATTGAATGTTAGCGAAGAGTGAGTGAAAGCTCTACCATCTGCAGCTATACACACCCCAACATCACCCCTATCTGATCCCTACACCCCCACCCGTTAACAACTTGGTGTTTGGTTGCGGGGTATCTTGTGAGAGGCCGGGAACACCCGTATCCGTCCACACGATCCCTATTCTCGTCACAGGACAGCGAGAAGACACGAATCGTCGCGAAAAAGTGAGTCAAAATTTTTAACAATGGCTTCAAATGGAAGTTATGAGCGAAAGGGTAGCGATTCGGAAGAAGGGATTAGCGAAGAAGTCGATAAAGTCAGTGAAGAGGCGGTGAATATGGCTGAAGAGACCCAACCATTAGGACTCGAGAGAGCGGAAGATGAAGAGATTGTCCGCCAAATTAGTGAAACGGCTAAACGAAACGTATTTCGTAGAGAATTGTTGAGAGAAATGACGGAAAGAGAGAAACGAAAGGAAGAATTGGACATCAAATTGAGGGAAGTCTTAGCGGAAGCGGAAGAATTAGAAGTCGCTATCCGTAAGATTCAGCTAAAGGCAGACAACAGATCCAGAACTAAAGTAGCGCCGGAATCGCGCGTTGAGGACAACTCAATGGCTATAACACCAACACATGTAAGTGAGAACTCAGACTCAGTTAAAGATCTACCAATAAGTCCAGAGCAAAAAGAATATTTCGCTACATTGACCGCAACGTTAAAAAGTCTGACGCTTAATGACAATCACGCGCGCCTTTACCAAAAGCAGCCATTGTTTTATGGCAAAGACACCAGAAGAATGAACACAAAACATGGCGTTCAGGGCAATGATAAGCTGTCGTTACCCATGAGATGTTATAGATGCGGACAGACGGGCCATGTCTTGAGAGAGTGCCCCGAATTAAGACGAAATGATAGCGAGAATCGGTGCACAATTTGCCGCCGATTTGGGCACATAGCGAGCCAATGCAGATCCAGGCCAGCCAATGAAGCGCCTCCAATACCGCTTCCACCGCCGGCACCGCCAGACCAAAGAGCCTTAACTGAGGACAACTTTATCAATGAACGCATTCTTAGCTATTGTGAGCCGTTATGCGTCAACACAATACATGATAGTGAGACGACTGACACCTGTCGTGACGAAAGCGCTATCATTGAAAAGGCTGTGAAACGACACGAAACGACACCAAATGTGTCCACACTTTTGCACCCGAAGTCTCTGCAGTTTATCAGCGAATGTTGCGAAGAGTCGTTGCGTCCGTTGGAAGCGATCGCCGCCAATAAGGCTAACGATAAGACGGAAGCGGCGGAAGAGAGCGGACGCCAGGAATTGAGTTATTCCTTCATCGAAGCAAAAGGAAACGACAAAATAATCGCTAGAATCGATGGAGAAGTGACACATCAGGCCTATGAGAGACGAGTGGAATCAAGAGACGAGTCAATAAATGACTTAAGCGAAGAGACCAATGAACCGGATAACAAAGACAGTAAACCAAAGCGTTTGTCAAGCGATTCAATGGACTCTAAGCTCGACTACACGGCAGTAGTGGCACAACTAGCGAGAGATGTGAGGCGAGGAGCAGGATTTGGACAGGAGGTCCAGACACGCGTCCGTCGACTCGACTAAAACAGATGAGAATTTTCGCGAATTATTTTTTAACATTTATATTTACATTATATAATCACATATTTAGCTTTATTTTACATTATATGTATTGCTTAATGGGTTGCGCTATTCGTTTGGTCTGACTGAGACTTAGCTTTATTTCACTATTTGTTTAGTATTATATAACTTTTCGATTAGTTTTCCTATTTGTTTGCGCTATTATTTTCGTTTATATTACACTTCGCTTTACATTACGCTTAGCTTTTTATTAAATAATTGAATTATGTAAACAATATTTATAGCTGAATAGAAGTTATTTTTTTTATAAAAAGTGAAGTGAAAGGTAGCTATGATTTGGATTGAATTTAATTTAAATTGAAATAAGAGTAGAGTTATGGGAAACAGAGAGAAAAGTTTAGTTTGAGAATTGAATTTGAGAAGGATTGCGGCACTTTTCGCTTTAATAATTTAAATGATGAATGTATGTTTTTTTAAAGTATTGGGGCACTTATCGCTCTCAGGACTTTTTGTATAGCGTAATATGAGAAGTATTGAGGCACTTATCGCTCTCAGGACTTTGTTTATTGTATTTTTTAAAAAGTATTGAGGCACTTATCGCTCTCAGGACTTTATTTAGCTTAATTTGAAAAGTATTGAGGCACTTATCGCTCTCAGGACTTTGAATAATGTGATTTTTTTAGAAGTATTGAGGCACTTATCGCTCTCAGGACTTTAAATAATTAATGTAATTTTTTTAAAAGTATTGAGGCACTTATGATACTCAGGACTTTGATTAATGTAATTTGTTTAAAAGTATTGAGGCACTTAGCTCTCAGGACTTTAATTAGCTTAAAATAATTATATTAGAGGTGTTGACAATAGAGTCAAGACTTTGATTAACAGAATGAATATTTGAAACTTCTATTTTATAAGTATTGTATCATTAATAGCGTAACTTTAATTGTGTACACAATCGCTCGACACCTGTCTCCCAAATAAGTTGTCATATCTTGACTGACATTAAACGCGTGATGAGAGGAAGAAGCGATTGATAACACAACGACTCGTGTTTTAAAATTGATACTAATATAGCGTAAACCATAGACCGACAGCCCATTTATGTTAACCACTTATAAACTTTTATTTTGCAATTTTTATAATGTTTTCTATACACTTATGTTATTTTAGCTTAAATTTACATATATTTTATATAACTATGAGCTATTTTTTTTATCATGTTTAATCTTATTAGTATTATGCTATATCTGAATTGCTTAATGTAATATTAATTCAGATCGTAATCATTATCGCTTGTAGACTGTAGTTAATACTCATAGCCTTAGCTCACATTCAAACACATTATAGCTTTTAGTAGTGAGTGAACACTCGACGAGTGAGCGTTACATCAAATACTGTTTCGTGCGTTCAGTTGTAATCAAGCGCTCAATTCATAACCACTTCAGTCATGGGCCCCACTCCTGAAGGCGTGGATCACATAACATGTGGAAGAGCTGCTGGAAGAGCGCGACTGCGATCCTCGACATCGCCATTGGTTGGTCGCGAAGACGTCGCCCGAGTTGTGGCGCCAAATGCCGATCAGTTGCTGTCTTATGGCGACGAAGACGTGAATCAGAGCTCATCCAACGTCTCGGCCGCGACGGCCGGACCCGCTATCACCACAACCGACGACAACAACACTGCGCCGAGATTCGCGACTCAAGTGCTCATAGACTTGACCACAGACGGCGGAAACGTTGCGAACGCGACCGTTGTGGCCAACGATGAGGTGATTGTCACCAATAGTGACATTAATCGCACCGCAAATCCAATGGCATCTCTACGCGAGCCGGCGCTCACTCGCGACGTGTCCGTTAACACGGATCCGGCGGTCATCTCATGCCCACAGTGTGCGAGCGCTGCGCAAACCGACACCCGTTCGGCCACTCGCGAGAGCCCGGAGTTGGCGGAGAAGCTCAAAATGGCCGAAGAGATGGTCGCGAGTCTTAAACGCGACAACGAGATCGATGAGAAACAACGTCAGGAAGAGGTCCGTCAAAATGATGCCCTCATTTGCGAGAACTCGACTCTGAAGGCAGACTTGGCCCGACTTCGGGAACAGAGGGCGCGACACTTGGCGTATCCCACGTACGGAATTCAAGGCCCACTTCGCTGTCAACTCAAAGCGCACGAGAGGTTGCGGTCAGAGCTACACGACGTCACTGACCAACGGAACCGTCTGAGCCGACAACTGAATGTCCAGAAACAGGTCACAGAGAAGACAATTCAGGAGCGCATAGCCGTGGAACAGGAATCGGCGACAATGACCCGTAACTACGGCTTCACGAGCCAAGAGGACGACAATCTGCCGATTGTTTACCTCAATCCGGTGGCCAATAACGTGGACAGGGGTTCGCCTTACGAGCTCTACATTAGAGGCCTACCCGTGCGCGACCACATACAACCGCTCCGCGACGTAAGGCCCGACACCTGGACCTATAAGATGGCCGACGAAGTGGCCAAACACCTCGTGGGGTATGACTTGTCGCAGGTTAACTCATATTTGGCGTTACTCTTCCCGCTTAACGGTGTCCTCACGTTTCTGGAGGCGAAGACCGGAAAAGAGTATAACTTCACCGCATCTGAGCTCACAATAACGCGCCCGACGACTATCACAGTCATCCCTAACAGCTATACCATCGCAACTCACGGGCTATTGAGCGCCCGTATCATAGCTGAAGGCACGCATCGCTCGCCGGCAACGAATTCGCGTGAATTCATCGGCGATTCAGACGGTTTGAACGCTGGAGAGGACGAAGAGAACGAGCCGAGGGGTGCCGTTGGCGGACAATCGCGACGCGCGCCTCAGAGTGGAGCTATAAGTGGTGCCCACAACGCGCCCACTCGTCGCGATAACACGCGCTCAACAGAGAATGAGTGGTGGAATTTTGCAGCTCTTCGTAACCCATGGCCTATCGATGTGTCGGTTCCAGAGCTTGAGATCGACAGAGAAAGGGCCGCAAAGCGCAGGCGTGACGACGCGCTCAACGATGGACTCTCCGGACACAACCCGTCCACTGAGGGCAGTGGTCTTGAGAGGGGAGGAAGTTGTTAGCGGCTAAGGCATCACTGCTGGAACCGTTGGGATCCGATTACACATATAACCAACGCTTCCCTCGGTTTCACCCAAAAACTGTTTCCATTATTTATAGCTTTAGAAACATTTAAACATTCAATGATTTAATCGTTTTTTTTATTACCATTTAATCCATAGCTTTAGA